>JAFBJS010000309.1:0-40051 GCA_016785265.1 Paraplagusia blochii | reverse complement strand
ATTCGTTAAAAAAAAGCAAAAACCATACAGCCATACAAGATGACATAGCGGGCCACATATGGCTCCCTGGGCCTTAATTTTGACACATGTGGGGTAACAGATAAGCAGATGACAATGAATAATTGAATGAACTATAAATTTAGTCCGTAGATGAATTGCGTAACAATATTATAGATCATATATAGCCGCTGCTTGCTAAATTGCTTGTATAAATTTGTCGTAACAACATCCATTCATTCATACACCTTCATCCTCCTATCCATTAATTCGCAAAGGCAGGACTCTCCACGACTGTCACCCAAATCACACTACACCATACATCCATTGCATCCTTCGTGAGGGTGGTGAGCCCACTGGAACTGCTGACAACATTAGATATATATAAAAGAAATATATTATAACATACAACTTGTGCTTCTAGTTGACGCAGATGGATTGAGAAATTCAAACCCAGTTCATAGCACCCTCTACAGGTTACAGTAACTGGATCCCTCCGGTACTTATGCATCTTTAAGATGCGTTTTATGGATATAGTGTCAGTAATCCTGTTTCATGGCTCATTTGTGGCTTTAGTCAAACGTCTTCAAGTGTGGTGTCAAGAACCCTTCACACACTGCAGCAAAGTTTACGATATAATGTTTTGGTAAGAAAATCCCAGGTAATAATATTTCAAACATCCAGTCACTCACTGGAATGGAACGCAAGAGACTTCACTGTCAAGTCAGCAAAGATTAGAGACGTTCATGGCGTAGCTTATGTTATTATGATAAGAAATGCTTTTGGCATTGTCAGGACAGATATATAGTGGATAAGTAAAAAAACAGATTATGTGTGAAACGCACTGAAATGGAAACCAGTTGGTTGCAAATCTCAGAAAGCTCTGGATAAAGGAAATGTAGTCTGTGTTTCCTGAGGCAGGTTTTAAATCACTGACCTCAAGAATACAGTTTGGATGAAGATTTATAATGTGAGAACTGCTGGTCTATTTACTTTGACAGGTTTTACCCCACGGACCAAAGAGAAACGCTGTAAAACAGAGTAGACTATAGGATTTTTTTTCGGAAAAATATCCAAACGTCTCCGGAAAGTTTGTCCAACCGACCAATACTGAAGAGCAAAAAAAAAAGAAAAATCACCATTTCTGAAAATATATGACTGCTGACAATAAGTCTTTAATCTATGAGGCAATACTTTTCCATTCAGTCCCGCCAACTGTCATAATTAAATCAGAGCCTGTTTCCACCTGATACACTGCCAGAGGCTGCACAGATGAAGCCATAATTATAGTCCTTATATCATTATACACCAATTCATAACATTACATACACAGATGACTCAACTCTCCGGAGCGGAACGGCTTTCAGTCAGAATGACACGTGCAATTAATGTTGCAAAAGTATATGGAGTATATCTTTCAGCGTGTCTATTAAGTGGCAGTAGACATCTCAATGGTTTTGGTGATCATCTCACAGAAAGTGATGGGAATCTGCAGTGATGGTGTGAGTCAGACTGCGAATAAGTCATAAACACCACGGCTGCCAACTGAGGTGTTAAGGAATGGACTTAGAAGCAGCTGAAACGAACGTATGGTCCGAGAGTGGATTTTTACTAATATCCACAAAGACAATACTGTTTAATTTCTAGTTTTTATATTGATATCAGTCAATACGGACCAGATAATCAACTGATTATTAAACAATGATAAAAATTAAGCTGGAATGCTGCCATCTAGTGGCATTCACTTTCTTAAATGGTCATTTTCAAAAACGATTCGATCTTGGAACCCTTCGGATCCCAGTCTGATTCCTAAACCACTAGGACACCACTGCCCCATTAATGAAAATAAGACGTTACATACAGGGCTGGATAAACAGGGGCTAATAACCAGGATGAAGTCCTTCCTATCATGTACCGATCATGGCAGCCGACATTTTTTTTTTTATTTTCATTTTTATGTTGACTGTGCGTCAACATAAAGTGCTGTTGTTGCTCTGAATTATTGTCCTACCCATAACATTTTCCCTCCAAATATTTGTAGCCTGAAGTTTTTCCCTACCCATAATATTACTCTATGTTTTGAAGGTGGTGGCATATTATGGATGTTTTTAGTAAAGTAAAATTAGTATAAGTAGACTAAGTCAACAAATTTTGGTCACTTGACATCAGCAACCTGAGGCTCACCCTGGTGGCAAGGCCGAGGACTGCAGCCACTGTAGCCCATTCCGTTAATCCGTCCTTGGTTACAGATTTTACATAATCTATGATATCAGTCAGCCAGTATTATGGCACATCCCTGGTAAATACCAGGTATCACTTTGACCAGGTATCACTTTGACCACCCTTTTTGTTGTAGTGGTTGTGGCCCAATGGTGACAGGATTTGGCTTTTCACTGGAATTTAGCAGGTTTTACTGAAGGATGTGAGGTTGGAATCTTTCCCAGATTGGTCTGTTGACAAAGGACCAACAATCCATCGCGCTCCAAGGATGAATCAAGTCAGGAGGACAAATTTCATCCCTGGTCCCAATGACAATGACAGTTCAGGTTTGGCCACTTGCCTAGAGTTGGAGAACAATCAATCGCAGTGGCTTTTTCTGGCTCATGAATCCATTGTGACATTGATTTGACACAAATTTCTGGCAACTCCAAAGATATTTATTTTTTCTTCTGATCATGCTTGGTATAATGTGGTTCAAATAAAGGGCTGGGGGGTTAACATTTTACAAATGTGTGTTGTTCTTAATTGCAATTGGAAAAACATGGTGAAAAAATAATTTTATTTATATTCATATACCACCACCTTCTAAACAGATGGTAGGAAAATATTATAAGTAGCGAAAAACTTCAAATGAATCTGCTTTTCTGAAGTTGTGTCATGGGACAGCAGTCTCCACGACTGCCACCCAAATCACACTACACCATACTGTGAGATTTCAGCATGTGGTGAGCCCACTGGAAGTTATGTTGCTCTGGATGGTGCTATGCTTAGAAACCTTGCAGCTAGTGGATTCAAACCTGAAAACTTGCGGAACCATCTCTCTTACCTGCCAGGCCACCACTACTGCCCCTATTTCAATGAATTATTAGCTTAATTTGACCTCTAGGTGGCCCCATATGGGTTTTTCATATCACTCTCAGATCTCAGATTTCAATTCCTTTTTAATAATCAGGATTTTATTATATCGCTTATAAACATCTCCATTTTAAAAATTGTTGATTTTTTTTGTTTGTTTTTAAGGTTTTTTGTCTGAAAATATATTACCAATAATTCCAAGAGCTGCTGGTGTCAAGTTTTCTCCACCACAGTATGACTTTTCTTTTACAAGTGGTGGTGTCTTATGTCACATAAGAATGCCAAGGCAATGGGATCCAGAGTTTGTAAGAAGTACATCATAAATCCAGAGGAGGAAAAAGAGCAACAAAGGACACAGTGAAGTCCTTCGACCCCCGCCAAGGCTGCAACCGGCATTCACGATGTCAGACCTTCACTCAGAATCAACTATATTTATTAGTGACAGGTGACATTTCGATCTGCTGCGGATACAATTCCCTGAGTTTCTCCGTTGAAGCTTAAATGCAAGTACCTTTTTATTCCGGAGAAACCAGCCATGAAAGGTGAGAAAGAATAAAATGGTCATACGAAATACAACGTCTATAACGTGAAATCCGCGCTTTACTGCAGTGAAGCCGCGTCGTTGTAAATCAGAAGACACGTCAACAAACTTTGTAACATTCGTGCATGTGTTCTGGAGAGGTTACAGAGGGGGAAACAAATACCGTGGTTTCACACATCTGGTGCTAATATGTCCAACGGTGCTTTCATGTGGTGCGGGTCTATTTCAGTGCTGTTTTGCTGAGCTTATCCCTCAACAGTGCTGCATTCCTGCTGCTCTGCAGAGGTCAGGAAGACGTAAACGGATACTGTACTACGGGATCATATCATCCATGTATTCACTAAAAACTTATATTTTGTCGAAAACATGCACAGAAAAACTCCAAGAACAAGTCCAGTTGCCTACAACAAAAACTTTTTGGATATCATGGCGTGGATGAATGAGAAACTTCTCAGATGTGCACAGAAAAGTTTAAACTTAACGAAAAAATTTACCAACATCTGTTGGATTTGCAGAAAAAATGCACCAAAAATATTTATTTTTAAAAAAATGCAATATTTTGATGAGGAAAATGCAGAACACAAAAGTGTATGAAAAATGGAAATTTTAGGTTTGCAAAAAAATTTTGTGATGAAAAAAAAACAAAAAAAAGGTAAATATTGGGAAGTATCTTTATCAATTATTACTTATAAGTGTTCAGTTTTTTTTTAAAAAGCACTGATCAAAACAAATAAAAAAAATAATTAAAAAAAAGTAATTTTTCATTAAAATTTCACTATCACACCAACAATTCTATATTTTGGTGAAAACCAAAGATAACTTTCTACAATCTGAAAAAAAAAATCAGGTGTTGCAATTTTTTTTTTTTTTTTGGTTTTTTGGTTGCAAAATATATAGTAAAAAAATAAGAAATATGAAATAATACATTTCCAAATCTATCAACATATAACCAAATGTAGTCTTTTCTCAAAACTAATACTCAACGCTCAGTTTCAACCAAAAGTTTGGGCTGTTACGCATTTTTATGGACTTAGTTGATTCATCTGGGTCCCATCTGGGGAAAAATATGGACTCATATCTGATTTGTTCTTTCTGGGTTTTTCAGCATCCATTGATAGGTTATGTGCGATGACTTTAAGCACTGCAATGGTGAACAATCATAAATAAAAGGTGGTAAAATCTTCATTTTCAGTTTCTTCTCTTTTTGTCTTTCATATCTTTAATTTCAGACAGTGGTGGCCGGTGCATTGCAGCATACCGAAAAAAGTAACTTCCAGTGGGATCACTATACTGCAGTGAAGCTCACAGTACGGTGGCAGCCGTGGAGCTGTTGCCAGGGATAAGAGGATGAAGATGAAAGAATGAATGAAGTTATCTTTCCAGCACAGACACTTCCTAAAGCACTATACTGTACCAACCCTCTGACTTGACATCACAGTTAACACACTTCTTGTGTCTGTGTTGTGTGAACTGATCATTAAAACAAAGAGGTCTCCAACCACTGGGCCGGGGACCAGTATCGGTCCATGGGTGAATTCTTGCCGGGCCGCATAGAAATAATGTTTCCTTTTGTGCCCATCTGTCTATTACTTCCACTTGATCCATACCCATATCAACAAAAGAACTGACCAATAGAATGGCTAGGATTCCATCATCAATAATGCAACTATATTTGATTAGGAAATATTTTCTCAGTGAAGACAACAACAATAAACTGATACAAGTTCTAACTTTTTATACTGGTCTGGTAGCAGAAAATTATAGGCTGTGTGCACTTGAGCAATCCTTGTTGTGCCCATTCATAGTTAATTTGGGTAGGAAGATTTTATAGGTAAGAAAATATTTGAGAAAAAGATTGTGGAACACTGATCTAACACACAGCACAGTCATCATGATTACAGACTGTTGACACCAGTTTTCTGTCTTGCCTTAGAAACCAGAGCACAGATGGCTGATGACCACAGTTTTATGTTCCCCGAAGCACTGAAAAGTCCAAGAGTGACTGGGATGGATGACTAACTAAATAACCAACTAAGTAACTAACCTGCGGCTGCAGCATTATTGTCTGCCGACTGGAACGAGACAATAACAGCAGAAATATTAGCTGTAGTTTTTAATCCAATACTGGCAGATGAAGCAATTTGCTCCCATCCAGAAATCAAGCAAATAACTGAAGGCAGTGATGATAACAGTCAGTGAATGCAACACTGAGTCATCGTCTCCAATGATCTCACTAAATTGCTTTGCTTGAGTTTCTAGATGACAATTAAGCAGAAAGTGTTTTTCAATTTTGGGAATTGTTGTCAATGCAACAAAAAAAGATGAAAATAAACACAATGTTGTCTGGATTTAGCACCAGGGAGATCAGTAGTGCATGAGGAATTAATAAAAATATAATTTTGTAGTTTAATACTGTCGGAATTGGTAGTGTAGTGGTAAAGGCTTAGGCCTGCAAGGTCTCAGGTTCGAATCCACCAACTTAGTTGCCACTAAGGTCCAACTCAGATAACATTTAGTGGGTTCACCACCCACAGGAAGGCTCACAATATGTTATTTGGGTGGTGCCAGCTGCCCTGGCGACCCGATAACAGGACTGTAGTTCTGACCATATACGTATACGCAAATGTGGAATAGTAATCCAGGGGTCTCAAACTCGTGGCCCGTGGGCCATTTGTAGCCTGTAGGACAATATTTTGCGGCCCCCACCTTGATGTGAAAGTTGAATTTATAATAAGACTTTATAGATTTGTTCTCCTCATTTTATGGTAAATCCTATAGTTCTCAAAACCCTGATCCACAGTCTCCTACTGGTTCAGTGTTGTATTACACATTTTATAATTTTTTTTTTTTTTCTTTTGTATTGAACACAGAAAGCTGACGCGGCCCCTCAGTGAAATAATAGTGGTGGCCCTCAACTTATCTGAGTTTGAGACCCCTGGTTTTATCAGCACCGCAACATATTTATAAAAGTATATATAATAAAAATAAATAAATAAAAGATTTTGCATCAGAATGTCCATTTGGTTAGATTGAAGGCTTAAAAAAAAGAAAAATCTGTATTGGTTGAACTATATACAGTATCTGGTGTCCGTCTGTTACCAGGCAGGAATTCCCCGGTTGCATATAACTGGGCGCAGAAACAGCTATTTTTGCTTGTGCCCCTCATTAACTTCCACTTATACGACGCTCAACCATGACTCCTCTGGTCAATAGCGTGACCGAAACTCATCAGAGACGGGCAAAAACAACAGCGTCTTGTGCGTAAAGATGTTCCCGCCCTGGAGGTGTGAGGCCTCCTGTATAATTACCACCTCATCAGTGAAGTAAAGAGAAAACAGAGGCCCCTGCAGATTTCTGTCTGGGATGGTAAACAGCTTTGGCTGCTCTTTGCTGTGGTCGGACCGGAGGCTCTACTGCTGCTGCTGCTGTTGTTGTGGACCAGACTGACTGGATGTCTGTGAGCCCTGCAAAAGGTTCTACACCAGGACATCATCAAAAGGAAACTCAGTAATGAAATCTGAGAGATAGAACATCCAAGTGAAGATGTTCTGGAGATGGAGAATCTTATTGTTTCACAGAAGAAAGGATGCATTGTGGAAAGCAAGATTTGGTTTTTGGGGATGTGATAATGAAATAAAGATTTATCAGAAATTCTAAAATAAGAGACTTTACTTTTTCAAGTATTAATATTAAACTAGTTTATGCTGAAAGAGTCAATAGAAACACAAATATTTGATGTTTCAGCTTTTGTGTCTTTAACGACTGATGTTTAGAATTGAAAATGTCAAAATCCTAACGTGGTTTTGTATGATGTGTATCTGCTCAATAGCCTTATGCTAGCTAACTGCAAAAAATCGAACTGGCTCAAGGAACAATAACCGGAAACTTTTGTTATGTTGCTTCGAACAGAAAAGCAATCAGAAACATAATTTCTTTTAGTTCCGGAATAGAAAAAGCAGATCTAAAAATAATGATAAATGGTAAATAGCGTTCATGTTTTGTTCTTTAAAAATCCAGTGTAGCCCAAAAGTCACACAAAAGTCATTTTTCTCCCAAAAAGCTCCAGGAACAATATCATTGGTTCTAACCGATTCAGGAACGTCATGGTGTAACTGTTCCGATGTGATTGGCAAATAATTTCTTTCTAGGAGAAGAATGAGTTTAATTGAAGGTTTGTTTTTTTTTAAACAAATCAAACCTGTATAAACTGGTTGCCATTATTTTTACGCTTTTCTGTTCCGAAACAAAATTGTATCGTTTTCGATCGTTGAACCAGTTCAAACCCCTTAAAAAAGTCATGTCTCTGTGACTTTTGTTTGCCTGAACTTTCCAATTATTACTGAGCAACAGCACCTCATAGTGGTCAGACTATTTGCTAGGCAATATGTGAGCTGCAAAACAGTTTCTCAGAGCTAACAGGAGAAAATAGAGAGCTAAAAAAAATCTCTTCGTTCCGCTCTGATCCAAATGTGGAAACTTTTCTCACCAGAGTAGTTTAACAGGAGAAACAATGGTGTGAACAAAAGGACCATAAAGCATCAGGGAGTGGTTCCGTACAAAGACTTTTCCTCAGTATTTCCTGTCTGCTCACCCCGTCTGGACAAAAACTCTCTCAAACTCCTTCTCTCTGCTCCAGGTCTGTTTTTTCAGCCAGGTCTCATCAGAGTCCCTGAGCTGTGTCCACTGGGTTCTTCTGGATTCTTTTGACATTTAATGTTTAAAAAAAAAACTGTCTTGGCCGTGTCTTTCATACATATTGGAACATTCCCCTTGATTACTGGCATATCATGTCATAGGTAGGTGGATGGGTGGATGGGTGGATGGGTGGATGGATGGATAGATGGATAGATGGATAGATGGATAGATGGATAGATGGATAGATGGATAGATGGATAGATGGATAGATGGATAGATAGATAGATAGATAGATAGATAGATAGATAGATAGATAGATAGATAGATAGATAAACACATCGATAGATCGATACACTGATCTATAGATCTATAGATTGATAGATCGATAGATCGATAGATACATAGATCGATAGATAGATAGATTAACAGATCGATAAATCGATAGATCGATAGATAGATCGATCGATAGATAGGTGGGTTGATAGATTCGGGAAATTATGGTTCCAGCAGCAGTACAGTTAGATATAAGTACAAATATTATCTTGTTGCTTGATTTAACTGAAATTTAACTGGCTTTCTTCTTTCATTCCGTTTTTTTTCCTACAAATTCTTGATGACCACCAGTAAACCAAGCCAAGTTAATCCAAGTTGGCTGGTTGCATTAAAAGAGAAAAACACAGTGATAGTATAAATCAGTATTTTATGGACACAGTACTGCTGCAGTACTGCCTGCCAATCTTATACAGTATGAGAATGGATTTTGGTAAAAAAAAAAAAAAATTCTCTTGGGATAAAAATACATTCCCACAGTATCATGCATTCCTGAGGCATGTGCTCGTAACTGTCCGTCTGTCTGTTTGTGTCTACTGGTTTGGGCGATGTCAGTGATGACAGTGGGTCTGTGGTTAAGACTGTCTGGACTCCATCTGGCCACTGACCCAAACCACAGGGTTCAGTCCACAGCTCATTAACACTCATTTATTCTCTCCTTCTACCAAGCGTTCAAAGTGCTGCTGTTGCCACCTATTGGCTGCACGAGTTTATGTCCCTGCATATGATGGAAAAAAAATAATAATATCTGCGATAACTACAGCTTCAGTGATATGTACGGTATAGTTGCCGGGAGGTCTCATCAATCCAGACGGGTAAAACCACAGGGAGGCCAAACGCTGCCATAAGTTAATTTATTAGTTAGTCTTCTAATTATATACTGCGCAGTCATATTCCTGACGGTCCTTTACGCAAGTACGACATCAACCACGTAAACCACATAGATGTAATAAAAGAGCAACCGTTCACTTATTTCATCTTTTTATTTTCCATCAGAGTCGCAGAACATTGGACACAAACACATTTACGGTACTTTGATTGAGTTCTGCTGACTAACCAGTCGTCTTCCTGCGGCGTCTATTAGCAACCAGAGCAAAGTAAATCAGCCGTAAATCCCCTAATCTGCCTCATCCATCACACAGATGGGGCTGTGTCAGCGAAAAGAAGTGAAACCAGCAACTGTCAGTGAACGGCACTAGGCCGGTGGTCTGGTGGTTGAAGGACAAGTTCATGCATAAAAGAGGCCAAAATAACACTGTTCTAGAAACAAACTGGGAGATGAATGAAAGACTAAATGTGAAAATAGTGAGCTCATCAATTCAACAACAACAACTTCTGACCGACTTTCTCAAATAACCCAACGATTCTTAACTTGGTACAAATGGAAGAGGCTGAAGACGTTGAAGAAGTTGCAGAGTAGAAAGATTTGAAAATGGCTGTTTTGAAGAAACAAAGCACCAATAGGGGGCGACATAGAGTTTTATGTTGCCACAAAAACACAGTTAAATAGTGAATACATATATATACTGTATATATGTATATATATCTATTAGAGAAATCTATCATCATTTATTTGTTTTTTTGTATTATATTTTAGGTGAATTGAAGTTCCTGATTTATTTTTTTAATAATATGTTATGCACCTTATTGGATTAGCACTTAAATTTCGTTTTATGTATATGCAATGACAATAAAGGGCTCAGTCATTAAATTTACTTTTATTTAATAAACTTAATATTTTTTTTTCTACATTACTGTATTTCGTCCTTTGATGCTTAGTTTTTAAAAGTTGCCATTTATTTTTAATCGCAATTTTTCAGTAGACTTTTTTTGTTTCTTTAATTAGTATCTATTTTGTGTTTTATTAATGTTAGAGACATGTTTTAGTGAAGTTACCTTACTTATCAGCTGAAGTTATTATGTAACTTATAAATTAAAGCTACAATTTATTTTAGAAAACAATCTTGTCCATAACTAGTTGCATTTATCACTGCAAAAAACAGGAATTAAACTCTGAGTCATATTTGCACAAAAGGTCTCAATATAAAAGGTACACTATGTTAGTGCACAGCCAAATGATTAATGGTAATGGGTAAATGTGATACCTGATTTAATATATATATATATATAAAGTGTTTTAAAAATATTTCTGGTCATAAAGTGCATCATACAGTATATTGTTTTACAGCTGCTCTGAATAACAGATGAAAACAAAAGAGAGAGGCTGGAGTTTCACTCTGACAAACATGTGGGTTGAAGTTAAACGGAGGCAGAGAACATCAGCTCATAGCAACAACCTGTAATTTAAATCTTCTGGAGGAAAAGAAATACATCATGTCCATCAATAAACTCCAATGACAGGGAAAATCAAACCCTATAAAAGCCATAAAAAACTCCAGTCGGAATATCGGCTGCAGGGAATCGCACGGGATTTAATATGCAACGGCGCTCGATCTGTGTTTTGTTCATTTTCCTCAAGAGCCTCCGTGTTATTTATTACCATCACCTTCATGTATGAGAGTGACCACTTGTGGGGGTTGTATTTCAAGGGGCATTTTTATGTGTAACCAATATTCAAAAACGCCATCTATTTATTTCGGTTGTTTTGAGATTATCTTGGAAATTGCAAAAAATAATTAATAATTAAGCTCACGGTAAAATGTAATATTATATGAAAGCTGACGTCCCCCTGAGAATTCATTACAGAATTAGTTCACACATTAATAGTTACTTCATGTGAAAAATCGCTAAAGAGAGAATAGTCTAATGCTGTTAAACTCACAACATAGAAACACCGGCTGTGAAACAGGATGCATGGCTTGTATATATAAAATATATATATATATATTGGTACTTATACAGTATAAATACATGTACATGTGTGTAAACGAAAGGAAGAACAGTGGAATAGGCAGAGGTGGAGAAGGTGCAAACTTCTTGTCAGGGAGCAGTCAGTGGGGATGGTGACCTGACAACGGGTGGATTTGAACCTAGAACCTTTCGGAACTGAGTCCAGTTCCTTAACCACTAAGCCCCCACTGCCCCACAGGTACTAAGGACCAGGATGTTTAGAGCATTGGAAACTGTGGTAGAAAGGAGAAGAATGGAGTAAAGGCAGGATGAAGCAGGTGGAGAAAAATGTCAGCTCGGGTGAAGGGAAAGGTTTACAGCCATGGATGGATGGATTAGAGACACTAGGAATAGGCAGAAGACACGAGCTAGAGCTGGAGGTGGAGGAGTAAAAGATGCTGAGATTCTTTTTAGGAGAGACAAATATGGACATGATCAGGGATGAGGTGATTAGAGGGACAACACAGGCAGGGAGTTTTGGAGAAAAAGCGAGAGAAGACAGTTTGAGATGGTTTGGACATGTTCAGAGGAGGGACAGTGGTTATATTGGCAGAATAATGATCCTAGAGATGGAGCTACCAGGTAGGAGACAACAAGGAGATTGATGCATGGTGAGGTGATCCAGTCAGAGTAGAGGACACGGAGAAAGGGGGGAAAACACATAAATATATGTGTGTATATACTGTATATATATATATATATATATATATATATATATAAACATTTCTTTATTTCAAGTCCTTTATTTTTTAAATGGTAAATGGTACAACTTCCTGTCCCCCCCATGTCTTCCTACAAAGGTGAAACTTCAACATGTTGTTTACGTTGCTTTAGGTCCAATTTATCCATTTCAAAAATTTGAAAATTTTGTAGGTGGACATTGTCCAAATCTCTATGTTAATCCATGCAGGTACTGTTAACTTAACCATAAATACATAACTAAAAACAATAAAAACTGAGCTGAAGACTCATGTCCTCATCAATGAGCCTAAATATAACCCTAAAGTCACAGCTTCCTCTGCAACTGCCATGAAAACCTTTTAAAAATATCACTTTTCCTGTCGCCCCGAGACTGATGCAGTCTCCTGCTGTGGTCTCTGTCACCGTCTCTTCATCCCTTTCCTGTCATTTAATCTTGGAGCTCTATCAAGATTGTGATCTCCCTCTGACCTCCACAGAGGGGACGGACAGAGAGGGACACACTTCCCACTTCATCACTCAGTGTCAGGCGGCGCTGGCCCTGCCAAACGATCGTATTAGCCGCCAGCCCAAAAACTCCGGGCCGGGAGCTTTGTCCTGAATCAACCACAGCTCTCTGCTCATTTCAACATCCCTCCTCACCCACTCATCCCACATCCATGCACTCATCATGTGTCAGCATACGAAATGAAGTCACTCAGAGCTACACTCAGCTTTTACTCGGAGGAAATGGGTAGAGTCTGCACTTGCAGGAGCCTTTTTACAACTCAAGTCTGATCAATTAATGACAACCAATGAGGTTTTGAGAGGGGGAGAAAGAACCAGAGAGAGGGGGAGAGAGGGAGCGCAGGGGAGTGGGATAATAAACTATGAATTGCACCTTGCAGCACATCTCATGGCGAAAAAAAAAAGCACTTACGCCGCCGCACACTTAATGATGCTTCTGAAAACTGACAGCACACGCCAAGGTCAGTGGCCTCGCACAGAAAACTCATTTAAGTTTCACATCTGGGTGGAAACAAAACCACAAAGAACCAGAAACAGCATCCGGTGAATTACAGTTTTCCGAGTATAGGGAATGAAAAAAAGTGTTGGGAGAGAAGTGGTAACATCTTCCAAGGCTGAAGAAAGGAGGCAGAGAAGAATGAGAGAAAGAAAGAGGGTAATGATGGCAGAAAGTAAAGAAGAAAGAGAAGAGGAGGAGGAGTTACTCACTGTTCCTGTCACCTTTCCACCTCCAACCTCCCTTGGACCTCCCTGCTCCATTCCCTGGTGAACAGACTCCAGTCATCACCTGTACCAGCAGCAGCATCAGCAGCAGGGGCGTCCCTCCAGCAGCCATACCTGCCTGTGACACCTGACGTTACAGCTCTGAGCGGAGAGCCATGAGGAGCGGATCCACTACTCTCCAAGAGTTAGATCCAAAGAGAAGATCCCAGAAAACACCATGTCCCGCTCAGTTTTCCGCCTGGACCACAGCACTTAGGTAACACAGGAGGTCAGAGCTTCCGCGACATCCCCTGGAGTGATCCAACTATAGATCCGACGCCAGGTTTGCAAGGAAAGTAAGCCCTGATTCCCGGAGCCTCTGCACCTCTTGGAGTTGTGGAGGTATTGGGTCTCAAACTGAGCTCAGCACTAACAGCTCCCATTACCTGGGAACACATTGAGGAAATAAAGAGAGTTTCTTCTCCTCCACCTCCTCGGCAGCAGTTGTCCAGGTGACAGTTTGGACCGATGACACGTCACTGATCCTGCCGCTTTTCACCTGGACCGTCCAGGCACGGAGTGAACATGCACGTCCAGGAGTGCATGAGTGTAAATAAATGCGTTTGTGTCTGTCTCTCCCTCTCTATCTCTGTCTCCCCCCTCTTCCTCTCTATCTCTCTGTCTTCAGGTCTGGTTCAGATGAAGCAGTGCCAGTGTTGAAAGACGAAATAAATCAAAGAGATAGTTCACTACAGAGCAGCCTTGACTTTGTCAACAGAGCATCTGAGAAGCGACACAGGGAGGGAGGAAGGGTGAGTGAGTGAGTGAGAGAGAGTGCATCTATGAAGCCAAGGTGGGAGGGAGGGCGAGATAGAGGAGAGAAACTGAGAAAGACTAGGGTGAGTGTGTGTGCGTGCAGGGAGGAAGGGCAGTGTGAACAGCAATTTCTAAAGTGCGATAGCTGAAGCTCTTCAGCGCGGCCAACGTTGTTGTGCTAATGTCCGCAGTCGAAGGTTGGCGGCCCCTGCTGGAGTGTCGATGTGTCTGCTATTAGTTAAAACAGATTTGAACTGAGTTTATGCCGTACAACAGGGGTCTCCAACTGTTGAGGGCCACCACCCACACTATCATTTCACAGACGGGCCGCATCAGCTTTCAGTGTTCAATACAAAAAAAAATCTGTTTCCCATAGATTGTGTGTAATACAACACTGAACCAGAAGGAGACTGTGGGTTTTGAGAACCATAGGATTGAGCATACTTTGTGGAGAACAAAATCTATAAATTATTACTACAAATCCAACTTTCACATCAAGGTTGGGGCCGCAAAATATCATCCCACGGGCCGCAAATGGACCATGGGCCGCGAGTTTGAGACCACTGCACTACGGTGTGGACATCCCCTAGCCGACAGAGAATGCGTACTCTGTGAGAGGCAGCACAAAGAGGCGGCGTGTTGTTGTTTATCTAACATTCTTGACCTGGCCTGAATACCGGAACACTGGGGGATCTAGTCATTTTTCAAAATAAAACACTGGTCAGTGTCAAATACCAAAAAAAAAAAAAGAAATAATGTAAGTTCAGCATTATAAACATTGTTCCATTGTGGGGACCACTGCTGTAGATCATGCTATAATTTCACTTTAGCATTAGCTTTCATTGTTTAATACAAAAGAATAAAATAAAAAAAAAAATCTGTTTCCCATAGATTCTGTGTAATAGAACACTGAACCAGAAGGAGACTGTGGACCAGGGTTTGAGAACTATATATTAGCATAAAATGTGGAGAACAAATCTATAAAATATTATTATAAATTCAACTTTCACATCAAGGTGGGGGCCGTAAAATATCGTTCCATGGGCCGCAGATGGCCCAGGGGCCGTGAGTTTGAGACCCCTGCCGCACAACATTGCATGGAAAATTACTCTTGATCAAAACATAAGCTCAGAGACATCTGTCCTCACAAGCACCTGTAAGGACAAGTACGGAAAACCAGTGTTTATTTGTTAATGCCTGAAATGATCCCTCGACATTGTTATGCAAAAAAAAAAAACTGGTTCTCACCAGATTCATAACAGCGGCGCAGTTCTGAAGATAATTATACGTTTGAATGATTCCCACGGAGATATTAAAGTTCTACAGAACTGGGGTGAGATGGTTTGCTCGCATGCAGTACAGCTGTGTCTGGAGGCTGATGAACCTGCTGCGAATTACAGGGAAGTCGTGACTCTCTGGATAATTTGTCCGAGGAGTTGTGAGAGGTGCAGCCTGCAAAACCTTTTGCCTATGAATTTTTTAAATATGATACACACACACACACACACACTCTAGCTCACACACTCAGACACACTAGGAGAAGAGCAAATGTGCCTATTTTTGTAAAAAAAAACAAACTCAGCACGTCTGGGTTTAGAGTTACATTGCTCGTTTCCTGTGCCCAGCAGAAGGCATGGGAACACAGGTTAACATGGTGGCGTCAGCAGCAACAGCAGCATTTCCTAAACTCTGAACCCACCACTCTCTCTTTCTTAATGATCTTCATTTTTGATGACAGACAGACAGACAGACAGACAGACAGACAGACAGACAGACAGACAGACAGACAGGTAGATAGATGGATGGAGGATAGATACAGTCATGGAAAACTCTGCTGTTTTCTTCAATTCCTTGTTCATCTTAATGCCTTGTTCCACTAAAGGTTTATCACCTGGGGGAAACAACGAACACAAAACCATGCAATGACTAAAAGCACTGTATTTGTCAGAACAATGTTATTGTTAGTGATGTAGGAACGGAAGTGATTTTTGTCACTGTCAATAAAACCATGCAAAATGGCCAGAAATCAGCTCTGAAATTAAACTGAATTATGAGCCTTTTTTGTTGTTATTATATTTGTCCAGATGAATGTAGATTAAGTGGAAGCAGACTTTTAAATGGACAAGAAATTAAAGAAGGAGTGATCTAATAATTTTTTTCCATGACTGGAAATGACAGAAATGTAGGTAGATCGATGAATCGATAGATCGATGAATCAATAAATCGATAGATCCATAGACTGGTAGATCGATAGATCAATGAATCGATAGATCAATAGACAGATAAAATAAATAAACCGGAAACCCTCTAGACCCAAGTCCAGTTTCTTACCAACTTCCAGTCACCACTGCCTCAATGTCTTATCTGCCCAATATTAGTGTATTTACGTAATATTGATTATTAAGATCATTATTATTTTCCTTTTTTTTCGATAATGAAAATCCAAGATTTTTGGGGGCAATAGCTGCATATAATAGTATCAGTTGATATTGGACAGTGGGAGTAGTGAGTGGGGACATTCCCATGCCCAGCGCACCCTACGGTAACCTGGCAGCTGGTGGATTCAAACCGCAAACCCTCCAGACCCAAGTCCAGATCCTTAACCACTGAGCCACCATCACCTCCAAATTTCATTGTTTCTTTTGATGTGTTATTTTATTTACAATATCTTCTTATTGCACTGTATAGTTGAATGCTTAGTCGGCTGTGGTGGTCTAGCGGTTAAGGAAGCGGACCTGGGTCCATAGGGCTTCAGGGTTCGAACCCACCAGATGCCAGGTTGCCACTGAGGTGCTCTGAGCATAGCACCGTACTCCACCCACATAACTTCTTGTGGTATATGGTGCAGTGTGATTTGGGTGGCGCCAGCTGACCCGTGACCTCACAACGGACATGAAGATGAATAAATGAGTTGAATGCTTCAAAATTATGATTATTGATACTTTTATAGGAGTTAACAAAGTCGGACAAACTCAGATTTAGGAATCATTCTTTACCCCCAAAATATTTGTTGTTTCATATATGGGCACAGAGTGACGGGTCTGTCTTCTGATAAGGATTTTACAGCCATTATACCAGGATTAGTGACAGTAATTGTGTTCCTGCAGGTATTATGAACCATAATGGATCACCTGTGATGGAAGTCTGATTAGAAAACGTTCTCTAATCATTAGAACCCCAGAATAATTACCACTGACGCGGGAGTCGGCCACTTCAGCCCCTCGGGACGCCAATCCAACACTGCTACCTGAGAAATGTCACGGCTAATGGAAGTGGCTCAGACACTCAGAGAGTGAAAGCAATAAAATTATAGAGAAGAAAATTGAACGCTGCGGCAAACTTCAGAAAAACCGCTTTCTTCCAAGAGTCTACGTGTCGCCTAATGTGACCGTGGTGTTTATGTGTTATTCTAGTCCGGTAAAGATAAATAAATAAATAAAATAAAGAGAGGGTATCACAGTTGGAAAGCATTTTTGGAAAACCAGTCAGATAAATACCAGCTCTATTTCAGATATTACAGCTTACGGCTGAGATTTCTGGTAAAACAGTTTACAAAGAGGGAAAAGAAAGGGAGAAAAAAAAAAAAAATCTCAGACAACACAGGGGAAATACTTCGTTTTCCATTTCACACTGCTTTACATTTCATCCTGCTCCCATTCAGTCATTTCTGGGAAAGGATATTTCTAATGAGTTATGTATCCCTTGCATTATTTATTCAGGGGGATGATTATATATTTATAGCACTCCAACAAGTCGTTTTAACATGCAAGTTTTTTTTGTTTTTTTTTAATTTTCAAATATAATCCTGATAAACCTGCAGTGTTTGACATTTTTATCACTATGTAACTTTAACTCTACAGCAGCTTTAGCTGCCAAACATGTAAATAGAGGAGAAAAATAAATGATCTTTATGATTCATTAATGTCAACTGGCTCTTGTATACGTGGTTCGCAAGAACTGGCTCTTGTTTAAAATGTTAAACAGACGCCCACAGTTCAACCGCTGCATTTAACTGAAACGTTAATTATGTATGTACTGTAGGTATGGGGTGTGAGTGGGCGCTCTTACATAATACCACCCTTCACACACACGTGCACACATCATATATGAGTACAAAACTGTACAAAATTATACACACAGTACATACAGCACATAGATATGCAGTATAGAAACCATTAATTCACATTGATAGCGTAAATCTATGTGAAGTAAATAAGGAATTAAACTGATCCTCAGGAGGAAGGAAATAACAGTATCTTAAACAATGCATGCATTCACAGGGAGCAGTAATACGCAATAATACTTTTAGTACAAAATACTAAAGCCGGGGATTTTACTGATGTACAAATAGTAAAAAGTACTCAAAATGATCACTGTATCTTCTACCATCTGCATCTCCATTCCTAAATCTACATCCAATATATTCACTGTCACTTTTTCTCTTTAAAATTCACTCTTGAAGCTTCACTTTTTCATGAATACCTCAAAAATATTCCACATCTAAATGACAATATTGCCAGAATCTCCTTTATTATTTTTTCTATAGAATATATTTAAATTTAAAACTTATTTTTCTTTCAGCCTGTCCCTTTTTCAGGGGTTGCCACAGAAAAATCAC
This sequence comes from Paraplagusia blochii, assembly GCA_016785265.1. Taxonomy (NCBI): domain Eukaryota; kingdom Metazoa; phylum Chordata; class Actinopteri; order Pleuronectiformes; family Cynoglossidae; genus Paraplagusia; species Paraplagusia blochii. Next base: position 21,281 of record JAFBJS010000309.1, on the reverse strand, counting down.
TGTTTTGCATCTCCCTCCCTGTCCTCTGTATCTTCTACTCTAACTCCAGCTACCTCCATCTCCTCCCTCTCTGCATCCATCAATCTCTGGTAGCTCCATCTCTAGGTTCATTCTTCTACCAATGTATCCATTGTGCCTCCTCTGAACATGTCCAAACCATCTCAATCTGTCTTCTCTAGCTTTTTCTCCAAACCTTCCTGTTTGTGTTGTCCCCCTGATTACCTTGTTCCTGATCCTGTCCATCCTTGTCTCTCCTAAAGAGAATCTCATCATCTTTACATAGACTTACTGTACATTAAAGTCTTTACTATTGAATAAAATAATTTGCTGTCAACAAACAACCTTCAACTGTTTTACTTCCTTGACTTAACAAAGTCTCCCACACCACCAGACTGTCCTTTAGTTGCTTCGTCTTCTCAACACACACTCCGTCAACATATTTAAGCCCTGTTCCAATCTCTATGACAATTAAGAAAAATGATACCAGACAAGCTGCTCCTTGTTCATGACTTCACACGTTCACGTAAAAGAGAGCACTGTAGAGATGAAAGGACGGGTTTTTCTCCCACAACATCAAGCTTAATTCTAATACGAGACACAGAGGAGCCAGCCCCCCGGGCTGGAGCACTACAGCAGGCTCTCATCGTACACCAAGCAAAGGACGACAAACAAGGAGACAAAATGCAACCAAACCGCACCATATTGTAGCAGCACCAGACGACTCGTCGTACACCTCATTCAACCGCAGCTGCACACGAGACATGGATACTCCTGCAGCCTCTGCACTCTTAGATCCAATGACGTGCTCCCAGCGAAAAATGCAGTGTTGGGCTGTCAGGGCCAGCAAAGCCTTCTATAGCCTAAACATACTCAGAAAAAAAACATTTATCCATAAGTATTTTTTAAATTATATTATTATTTCGTTTTTTTATTAATGAGTGTTTACATTGGATAAAAATCCAACCATGTTTCAGCTAGCAGAGCCTTCAGAATCAAAAGTGAAGTCTCGGTCCGCTGAATAGACACAGCCTGTTCAGTTGACAGCGCTCAGACCAATCATCTTGTGAGATTGCGACTTTAGGGCCTTCTAGCTGGCCCTATGTAGAAGGCAACAGGTACGCGGCACCACATGGGCTAATGTACCAGTTCATACGATGTTCTAAAATGTCGCTACAGCGGGAATGGAATCTATAACCTAGTAGGGATGAAACAAACGTCAACCACTTGGCCACCAGCACAGTTAAAATGTCAAAAATACTAAGAATAAATTATTTTAAATGCTCTGGAAATTAAGTGTTGCTTGATGAGCCTATGTTAAGGTTGATATAATGTATATGTGAATTCTCAAGTCCTGATGTTATACTGATGTTATGAATGTTATTATGAGGCGTATTAATGGAAAGATGCTAAAAGAAATGATCTGGCTTTGTTTGTTGAAAATAAGATTCTCAAAGTAAATTCAGTTTTTTTCTTCTGGCTTTTAAGCAATATTTTCTCCTATTTTTGTTATTTTACATTTTTGCACCTGTGTTTTTTCCGCCTTGTCTTTTCCATTACACTATACATTGTTCACATTCTGCACTTCTGAGTACAGTCATCATGGGGTGACAGCAGTCTTGATGGGTGGCACAAAGGCTCTCAGCAGGGAGGAGAAAAGGAGGGTCTGGACATGGGCTGTGCACAGCTTGGAGCACAGCGAGAGAGGTTTCGAGGAGGGCGAACAGGAGGCAAGAGGGTCTGGAAATGATTCTGCAGAACTCGCAGGAACAGTGGGGGGAAAAAAAGAAAAGCAGAAGAAGAAAAAGAAAAAGCTGCTCCTGTGGGAAAAGGAACTTCAAAAACCCCTGCGCTTTAGGATTCCTTGAAAGACTGGAGCGTAGATGCGATTCAGAGAGTTGGACCCTGAACCAGCTACATTTCATTTGCTCTGATGATGTCGGACCAGTGATTTTACTGTCTCCACCTGTTTCCAGTTGCTCCTGACTCTTCTCATGAAAAGAGAACCAAACCTGGAATATCAAAGAAGCTCGTCTGGAAGGTTCAACTGCACGTTTGAAATCATCACCGGGACCTAAATCATGTCATGTCTGCTCGGCGGTGCACGGACCTTTTATGATGATGACCCTGGGTTTGATTCAACAGCAGTTACTTCCGTGGTGAGCTGAATAAATCAGTAGTCGTTTATGGAGTCAGGGCGTTCGCTACAGGCAAGCAAGAGTCACTCACTGATGGATGGGATGGAAACATTGTATCAGCAGCACCTCTCTTACATAAACAATTATTATAGTAACAAAATTTAATGAATAGATGTCCATCCATTTGTCCATCTATGTTTGTCTGCTTGTCCGTAACTGGGTTGCAGGGTGAGGACATTACATTGGGTCACCCCCCCCCAAAAAAAACAAGGCTCCAAAAAATGTTATACAGGTGCCGGGGCAGGACTTTCTACAACCCACGCTCAAAGTACACTGCACCTCACCGATCCTTTGTCAACCATCTTGCCAGTTGCTAACCCATTGGAAAGCACTAACCGCCCCAACGAGGATTCAATCTTTCCCTTGCTCTTGAGTTCAACGATGAGAGACATTGATTTTGGAGCAACGTGCAAAATATTACGATTTTTTCTTTAATGTAGAAGGGTAGGATTACAACCTACTCGTGTTGTGCTGGATTTAAAAGCTACGTGGCCATATCGGACCACATGGCACCAACATGTGGGGGGAACAACACCACTCAAATCACACTGCACCTCCCCAATCCCTTGTCAACATTGCCTGATATTACCCCAAGGGAACACACCAACCGCACTAACAAGGATTGGATCTTGCCCAGGAGATGAACCCTGGAGTTCCACACCAATGAGAAGACATTGACTTTGGACCAAAGGGCTGAAAATTAAAATTTTTAAAATGTAAAAAGAGTAGATTTACAACCCACTCTTGTGTTGTGCTGGATTAAAGCTACATGGCCATATCTAACCCATGGGCCACATACTGTACCCCCTCCAACTCGTAGGAGGAATAACGCCACTCATATCCTACTGCACCACACCAATCCATTGTCAAGCTTCTTGCTGGTTGTTACCCAATTGGAAGATGGCAACTGCCCTATCTAGGATTTAATCTTACCCAGGAGATGAACCACTAATGACAGAGAAATCCACTGTACTGGGGTGACTGGTTTAGAAAGCAAGCTACACAAGCCTGCCCAGGGGTCTAGAGATTGTGGTAGGTATATAATACTACGACCACAAAAACCATTTTCCCATTTCTCCCAAATATGGGCCGTCAAATATGGACTTTAGACCTTAGGGATGGAACAAATGGCACATTTTTCAGCCGTGTGGGCCTTGGGCCGCCCATTTTTCAGTCAGGCCCCGCACCATCCAATGAGAGGTCTGACCAAGTCAAGCCAAGCATGTGGCATCTGTGTACCTGTGCGCACAGCATACTGTGCCGCTGTTGAAGCGCTTGCAATGTCATAACGAGGGATGATGTTCATTATTAAACTTAGACTATAGTACTTTGGGGTTGGGCCCCCCTGATTTTTTCAGGGCCCACCCATTTTATGGGTTCTGGCTAAGCCCCTGCTTCATTGGCAACCTGGCAGCTGGAGCCACTTCTCCAACCACTGGGCCACCACTACTGCCCTCAATGGCAATGACTTCTAAGTAATCGACTCTTCTAAACTTTCTAATGAAGAGACGAATCGAAGGAGAAACAGACGAGAGCAACATTTAATCTAAAAGTTATAAATATAGTGGTGTCTGATCCTCACAGCCTCTCTGGGCCACGTTTTCTTAAATATACGCCAGTGACCACGACCCCCGACCAATCGCCAAATGAGTTATACTCAACATTTATGGGCCCTGACAAACAGGACCACACCCAACGATGCCTCCACGGCAAGGTTACAATAGCAGCACTCAATCAACGTCACTGCCCCGCCCACAGTTCAGGTCTGACTGGGCGGTGGGTCTGTGATCTACACCCACCAATGACAATGTCCAATCAATGAGGAGTCGCGGGAAGAACCTGGCTGAAGGTTAATGTGTGCAGGGTGACACACACACTCAGTGTAAGTGGCCGAGGAACCTCATCCATTCACTGGGAATATAATCAGCTCTGCTTATGATTCACACGGTTAGAATTTATATTTTATTAAATATAATGATGGTTGGATTACTTTCTTTAATCTTGCTTTTTAATTATCCATGTACAATAAATCAGCTTTGCTACAAATCATGAAGGTCACTGAGTCATATGGAAGTCAACACTATTAAGCAGAGAAATATAAATAGTCATAAATTACATCTATTTTTCTCCAATCTCCTTTCCGCTTGTCCCTTTTTCAGGGGTTGCCACAGCCAGTCAACAATTTCCATCTCACCCTGTCCTCTCTATCTTCTACTCTGACTCCAACTACCTCCATGTCCATCAATCTCTTCTTCGTCTCCCACCTGGTAGCTCCAGCTCCAGGATCATTCTTCTGCCATTGTATCCACTGTCCCTCCTCTGAACATGTCCAAACATTCTCAATCTGTCTTCTCTAGCTTTTTCTCCAAACCTTCCTGTCTGCGTTGTCCCTCTAATCACCTCATCTCTTATCCTGTCCATCCTTGTCTCTCCTAAAGCGAACCACAGCGTAACTCCTACACCAGCTCTGCCTCCTGTCTGCACTGCACCATCTATTGGGGACTGCCGGTCTTGCAGGGAAGGGACAAAATGACTAAAGTTCACAGTTAACATAGTTATTAGTATAATAAGCATCATGCACAGGATTGAATAGCGTCTAAGCCAAAAGGGCTATATATCAAAGTTTTAATATTTTTTCTAGATGATGACTCACATTTTCTTCAATGTGACTTATACTAAGGTGCGACATATATTAAATTATATATCCTCACGTTTGTTATTTTCACAATGACAGTCGCTAGGGGGCACTGGTGTGACTCTGAAACAACTTAAAGTCTGGAAAAACAATCAATATCTCAAAAAGGTTTTACTTCAAGTGAACAATTCCAAATATGTTCTGACTGCTTTTCTTAAATGGGAACTAAATATAAAATGTCAATCATCAAAAAAAGTAAATACAAGGACTGAGCAAAATATTTTTAATGTTAGTTACCACTGTAGAGATTAAATGGACGCATCATTTTCTTGTGTATCAAGTCAAATAAATATTCTATTCGATTTTTCTTTTAGTTCTGGGGACAATGAAATGGTCTCAGATCAACACCTGTGTCAAGGCTGATAATGTTCATCATTCTCCATTAAAGTGTAGTTAAAAACCTGCATCTTTGCTCTGCTCCAAAATCCATTTTGAGAGTTATGAATAAATTCAATCAGATAAAGCAAGACGTGGGTAAATGTTTGATAAATGTATGATTCAAAAAAATAACATGTCAAAACAGGTGCAGATAAAGTCAAAGAATCTGCCTTGACATCATCTTTTTGCTACAAAATTCAACTTTTACTGAAGTTAAAAAAGTGGCAGTGGTGGCCTAGTGCAAAAGAAATCAAGAAATCCGACTTGAGTGCTGAGGTTTGAATCCACCTGCTGCCAGGTTCCCACTGAGGTGCCGTCGAGCATTGTACCCTAACCCTAGAAATAGACAGGATTTCCAACATGTTTGATTTTCCTATGATAAATTGTTAGGTGATCGGGAGGTGATGGTGGGGCAGTGGTGCCCTTGGGTTCGGAGGGTTCCAGGTTCAAGCTAACCCACTGCTGCCCGGGTGCAATAAGCTGCCCTCTGGTGATGGGTTGTTGTGTGCAGTGGTGTGGATCACAATGTCACAAAGCAAGGAGTTTGTTTCCTCACTCATTGCGAACATATATTTTATTTCTAATATATAATATTTATATTTTTCTTACATATGTATGAAATTTGTTCTTGTATTTTCTTTAAATGTTATTAGTTTTCTATGTCTACAATAAAATAGGTGTAATATTTGATTATATATTATTAACTATAATATACATACCAAATAAATGGTATTCGGTATGTACCACCTAGACCAGTGATTGGCAACCCTTTTTTGCGCCAAGGACCAGTTAAATGTCTCCTACTATTTTACGTTAAGTTGTGACAGGTAAATACCCCTTATTAAAATTACATTTCCGGTGAAATATTTTCCTACCCATAAAATCTTCCTACCTGAATTAACTGTGTATGGGCCCAACCCAGCCTATAATTTTCTGCCATCAGACCGGTATTAAAAGTTAGAATCTTGCATCAATGACTCTTGATGAGTTTATTGTTGTTGTCTACACTGAGAAAATATTTCCTAATCAAATATAGTTGCATTATTGATGATGGAATCCTAGTCATTCTATTGCTCAGTTCTTTTGTTGATATGGGTATGGATCAAATGGAAGTAATAGACAGATGGAGCTTAAAAGGAAACATTATTTCTCTGCAGCCCAGCATCAATTCACCCACGGACCAGTACTGGTCCCTGGCCCAGTGATTGAAGACCACTGATCTATATCGCCATCTGGTGGAGGGGCTTCACCAACCATTCTATTGTATATGTACATATAAAACAGTGTATAAAACTGTTGCAGGGAAATTTCAGCATCTTCTCTGGCGACGAACAAACATTTGCCTCCTCATCCTCCTCATCCTCCCAAAGTCCTGGTTTCGTTCCCTGTAATGACTGTTGTCAGCGCTCTGGCCTTGCAGTGAGATCCCAGGCTGCACAGCTATCATCCATATCGCACAACACACAGTGATTTACAGTTGCTGCCTCTGCAGGGCCATCTGGACTATAACCACACTCCTGAACACTCAGCATTTGCCTCCACACCCTTTTGCTCTCCTGGTAGATGCTCAATGTTTGCTTCATGGCTCGATAATCCTTTTATTTTTTTTCTTCTCTCTTTCCACATTAACTCACATTTTTATGCTTATTACACTGTGACGAAACTTAAAAGTCATTACAACATGTAGAGAGAAATCTTCACTAATGAGACACTGATAAAGGAACAAACAGGGATAAACATCCACAAGGCTGCGTTGACAAATTGCTGTATGTGTGTTGAATTAGTAAGAGAACAGTGTATTAATGAGAGAGAACTTATAATAATTTAATATAACAGACAGGGGAGTAGACAGACCTTGGTTCAATATTAAATAAAATATATATTAAAGACATTGATAGCTAAATAATAAATAATCCCACTGCTATATTTACCAGAGAAAATGTTATACATTATAGAAGTCATTAATCTAGGAAAATAAAACAAAATTGTGGCAGATATAGAAGATATAAAATTATGTACAAAACAGTTTAAGCAAAAGTAGGATTTGTCATATATATATATATATATATATATACACACAACAAAATCCACATTTTAAATAAAAACCTAAATTTAATAAAAATTTAATTACCCAGAAAAAACACCAAGTGTTGGAAACTGTAGAATAAGTCTATCCTGACAAATGACTAAGAGTCAAACTTTTTTTTTTAAGTTTTTTAAGACAAAAATCAACTAAAAATAATTGAATCAAAGGATATGTTTCATGTTTCAGATAAGATTCATCAAAAAAAAATATAAATTAAATAAAAACAGAGAAATTAATCATCAATTGGGACTGGGGTGGCATAGTGGTGAAAGAACAGTACATGGATCCAGAGGGTTACAGGTTCGAATCCAACAGATGCCAGGTTATAACTAGGGTCTACTGAGCATGGTACTGTCCCCACCCACAGTTCCCCAGGTGCTTAAAGCTGCCAGCAATGTCACAATGACAAGGAGTTTGTTTCCTCCAAAACAAAATGTCAAAACATGATGAGTAACAATTACGATTTTAGAGCAAAGCACAAAATGTAAGAAACCTTGTCTAATAATTCACTAAAAATAAACATCACTAAAGATGATGTGTAATAATATAAAAAAAAAATCACTGCAAAAGAAGCAGCTTCATGTCATTCAATGTGGAAATATCTATTTATATTCTGCCTACAAAATGCTTTAAATGTCAAAATAAATCCAATAACCATAATCAACATTCATCTCCCTACAGACGTAAATGTAATTAGTATTTTTCAACAGTCAGCTGTAAGTAATCTGACACAGAATTCACCATAAACCTGTTTATGCTTCTCCATAAATCTGCACTTTCCTTCCCAGATAAGTCTGCCAAGAGTTCCCAGGTTATAAACCACGCTGGTCGTCCCTCTAGAAAGGTCTTTCTTTTATCAGTGAAAAGGTTCCTGGAGTGTAATTGCTCTCCAGACACAACCACCTTCCCCTGTGGATCCAGCATGCATCAGTCCTGGGAACACGGCGACTGAAGCCAGACATCCTGACTCTGGTTGTTTTCCAGCCGCGGGGGGTGATAGTCATGTAACCCTGGGTGTAAATGTTCCTCGTTCATGATTATGGCAGCGTCACCGCTGTTCATCTGCATCTTTTCATGCCTCCTGCCTGCGTTTCAATGCGTCCCCGTGGAGCCTTCAGCTGCAGCCCGTGTTCATCTCACTGTGTGATGAGAACCAGGTGAAACATCTGGTGTCATATAAAGGATGTCGGAGCGTTAGGAGCGGAAATACTCCAGCTTAAAAAAAAAAAAGAAGGATGCCAGACACGGCCCTGTCCAGCAGATGTAAAGGAGGGAGTCAGCCTGTGCAATACGATGACTACCCAGCAGGAGGCAGCCTTGAACGCTGTCAATACCAGGGTCCCCATAGGAGGAGCAGGGAGATTGCAACTATATCAGGATTCAAGGCGTCAGTGTGACACCTAGCAGTGGATTCCTGGATTGGATCCATTCAGATTATCACTCTAAATCAACTCCTCTCTCTCTACAAGATCACTTACAACACACATCGATTGGAATTAATTATTCACAGCCCACCTACATACATGAATGCAACATTCCAGCTTCAAGGACGAGCGATTTCCATCAGAGCAGCATGAGAATCAAACCACAGACGCAGACACGCAGAGGCAGAGCCACGACCTGAGGTATTATACAGTAGATAACCCAAGGACACTCCTTTTCACCATTTATCACACCGTTTACAAAAACAAATCATATAATATAATTTCAATAACACAAGACAAAACATTTTATTATTTAATTTAACCCAAAAAATCCAACACAGAGTCCAGTTTCTTAAATTTCCACTTAAATACATCACTCGTTCTTTCAGCCTGTCCCTTTTTCAGGTGTCCCCACAGAGAATTTTTCCCTTCTCACCCTGTCCTCTCCATCTTTGACTCTGACTCCAACTACTTCCATGTCCTCCCTCGCTGCATCCATCAATCTCTTTGTCTCCTCCCTGGTGGCTCCATCTCTAGAACTGCATGTCACTGCGGGTGAGTTTAGTTGATGAAATACCATGTTAAGCCAGCAGGGGGCAGTGTGCACCACCTTAACTCAGGAGAGTCTGGGAGTGATGAATACGCCCCTGTACCAGAGAAACAATTATAATATTTATGGTAATATAAACCATCTGTAGAGTATTTAAGGAAATAAAATATAAGCCAAAATATAATATATATTAGTTTATATATTAAGAAGTATCAGCTGTAAATAAATACACCCATGACATAGATCAGGGGCGGGGTTTGTGTGTGGTAAAAGTTTGCAGTTTGAATTATTGTTTCCAAAGATAACAAAGGGTCAGTTAGAGACAGTGACGCTGTTAAACCGAGAGGGGGCTGTAGCTGCTGAGATGGACAGGATTAGATGAGAGGGACAGCTGAGAGAGAGAAGCTTGGAGATAAAGTTAGAGGATGGACATGTGTTGAGGAGAGATACTGGACATATTGGACATTCGAAGGAGGAAAAGAGTTTTAAACGATTCACGTGGTGAGTGAAGACACAGGGGCGGAGTATCGACCACCGACGACCAACCGCTGAGAGAATTTAGTATAAAAGATGGAGAAGATTACATTTACAGCGCTTCATCGAGCCGTGCCTGAATTTCCCGCTTTGGCCAATAGAGGGCAGTAGAGTCTCAGCTTTGGCCAACGCTTCGAGGCTTTGACCGTTCACATTGTCGACCACATCCTCCCGAAAGACGTTTCTCTGGGACTAATTACGGTGCCCTTCATGAAAAGCAAAATGTTAATGATTAATCCGGTTTGTTTTTAAACCGACGCCAGAATCGGCAGCGATTAATAAACGATCCACGTAAACACAAACAAAGTGAGCGGTCTCTACCTTCTGTTCTCAGATCAGATCTGTGGGCTTTGTTTTCCCGCTCTTTTAGTTTCCACTCTTTCTCTATTCTTTTCATGTCTGTCTTTGTGTGTGAATTACCGCAGCGCTAAGACTCTAATCCCTTTAATACAATCTTCCAACAGAATCACTTTTTAATTGCTCAAATCGAACGGCCGAGGTGGAACCAGATCTCCTCTCAGGATAGATCCGGTTCAGAGTAGGAAAAGTAAGCCTGGAAGAAAACAAGGCAAGGAAATGAACAAAAAAAAAAAAAAATCAGCTTGTCGGAGTTACTCCTCGGCAGCCGGAGCATGAGGAGAATAATCATATGGAGATGATGTTGGTGGCGCTGTGATTAATGGGCCCATTTTCCTTCCACAGCTTGGATAGTGAGCCTACTTGGCCCCATTAGGAAATATGCCTACACCCGCCTGCTTCCTCCGTACGCCATTCATCAGACAGATACCAGCAACAGGAATGGCTCCGCTCTCCACATATGTTAAAAAAATTCCTAATGGATATTCCGTGGGAACACGTTTCTATATCCCACTTATCCTCGGCTTGATAGGATCTTGGCATTTGAATAGTGGTGTCACAGTTCACCATCTCTCTCTGGTGTTTAAAATGAGATGGAGAGAAGGGACACAGGCGCACTCAGGAATTTTTTTTTCTATGATTGGATCTACCTGCGGAGAAGAATTGGAGATGGGCAGATATGTATGTGTTTTTCCTCACCTACGGATGGTGACCGCGGGGACAAAAAAAAAAAAAAACCCGGTGGCGCGGTCTATCCCTCTTAGAATAGTATGCAAATCCTCTGTTAAATTTCATTTTTCTAATCAGAATCAGGGGAATAAAAAGCCAGCTGGTAGAACCCGTGTTAAGATGTAATTAAGCATCTGATTGAATTTCAGTGCATACCAGAGTGAGTGTATGCCAAGGTGGGAGGGGGGTGGAAGGAGGAGAGGGGAATGAAGTAGGAGGAGGGACGGGCTTTTATACACCAGACTGAGCGTCGGGTTGGTGGGGAGGCACGTTGCCCAGTGATGGGGGACCTGGAGCTTGCGGCGAGCTTGGTATTTCTGCAGCACGCTCCACTGCATGAGTGCACAGCGATCAGAGGCACATTGTTATACATTACTTGGAAAACTCCCATGTCAGTCACTTCCCGCTGGCAATGGAATAGCTGTCTAGCATCTGAATTTCCACATATGATTTCGGGAAATACATTCAATACAAGATGTCACTGCTATGGAGCAGCGTTGGCAGTAAAGTGAACCTTCTTCTTCCTTTTCCTTTATTCCCTCCCAATATCATGACATGTAACTGTTCTGGGATCAGTGCAGACTGATCAACATTCACACAAAAGACAAAATGAGCCCACCCTAATCCTGGTCTAGTTAACAGACGCACATGTGGCAGAGATCTGTAATGAAATTCACTCATTTAAAATGCATTCACTACCAGAGTGAGGCGATAGAGACGCCTAGTCTGGAGCTGTCAGAGGGGTTTACCTTAGCTCTGCTACAGAGAAGGTCCAATGAGAAAAGAGGGGATGGGGTGGAGTGGTGTGGGAGGGTGGTGGCAGGGACAGCGGTTTGAAAGGAAAGAGAGAAAGGCAGACAAAGACTGGTGATAGAAGATGACAGGTTATCGTGTGTGTTGCTTTGTCCAAGTTGTCTTTCACTCCTGTCGTGGTACGGTGGCTGTCGGGGTGAAAGGACCATCAGCTCAATGAACCACTGATGGCTTGACATTACTTTTGACATTATAAACACGTATATGGGCAGTGGCAGTGACTTGGGTTCAAAGTGTTCCAGGTTCGAATCCACCAGCTGCCAGTGTATCACTGAGGTCCTCTTAGATTGGCCCCATCCCTACAGCTCCATCTTATAGTGACGATACTGCCCTGCAGAGGGAGCTCTAGCCTTAGCTTCTCTGCGGACAACCTATGTTTTCTTCACAAAAAGTTTGACCACACCTAGCATAAATTTGGGGGATTTAATCTTATTATCAAGAATATTAGTTGACAAAGGAACACTAGGTAGTGGCAGATTAATGGTTCAGGGAACAGGCTTGGCTCCACAGGGATTCAGGTTTGATTCCACAAGCGGCCAAGTTGCCCGTGAGCACAGCACTGTCCCAACCCATCTTCCAGTGGGGTCACCATCCATAGGAATGTATGGAGTATGGGGCAGTGGGATTTAGTACAGTGGTGGCCTTGTGGTTAAGGGGGTCCAGGTTCGAATCCACCAACTGCCATGCAACCACTGTAAAAGTGAATGCAAATCAGACTATTCCCACGAGGAATCTAATTCTGCGATAAATATATTGTAATAAATTTAATCAGATTATTTTCCAGCAATTTTGGTAGAAGTTGAAGAATCGAGGTCTTAAAACTAGTCACTAAACCAACAGATATAGCAAATAATTCCATTTATCACTTACAGCGTACAACACGAGTGTGCAACTACACCCTCGATGTTACAGATGTGCAGCCTCCTTCAACCAGACGAAATGACAGAGGGAGCAGTGGTTCAGAGGGAAGGTGATGTATGATCAGACATGAAAGCCCTATTGATTTTCTTCAAATGTGTTTGCTCTGTGTGCCGCTATTAAATATGGATCCAGCACAACTGCCACCTCAACTTTGTCATGGAATTGACACTCTCTCTATAAAGGGCTATAGCTTTTTCAATAAAGCTCTGCGTCAAAGACGGGAGGGCCTGACACAGCCAAAGGCTTGAGTGTTTGATTTGCTTTAGCGGCGGACATCAGACCAGAGGGCCACTGAGGTTAAACTGTCTCAAGATCAACGGGAAAAGGACAAACAACAAATCAAGAAATAACACAATAACAAAAACCCAGAGGCTGAAAGTCGAGAAAAACTTGCCCCAAATATGACAGACGCTGCACTGACACTCACCGAGTTTATTAATGCGCAGTGTTAATGTGTTCACACAGGGAGCTGTTGTTTAATGACATGAAGGTTGCGAAAATAACGGTCACGAAAAGTGTCTCTTCCCGAAAGACATGCTCCAAAAATAAACAACGTTAACACACTGGGCCCAGTGAGTGGGAGAAATTAATCTATGTTAGCCTGCGACACTGGCTCAATCCTCCGAAGACGGTGGGACGTCATTGGAGGTCTCTCTCTCCATCATGCTCTTTTGTTCCTGCGACTTAAAAACCTTCTAGAGCGTGATCATCAGTCAGCTGAGGAAGAACAAACATCAGAAGGAGAGCTGCTGTTTATTTACCCCAAGTATAATTGGTAGGGGTGTCTGAGAATATTCGCTGACCGATATTGGTGTAACACTTTTATATCGATAAGATCATAAACTGTGCTATTTTCCTGCAATTTCTTTCCTCGTTCAATGATTGGCAATCGGGTATTGTGTATTGTATTGTATTGCTAGCTTGAATCGTGCGACTTGAGTCGTCCAGTGAACACAGGGTTTCAACAAACGATTACCTCTGGATCTGCTCCCGGCTAACCCACCATCGATCGTACGAAGGGACGAAGAGAAGGAAAGAAAGCAAGCTTCTTCTCATTGTAACATCGCAATCAACTCCACTGCACATTACGAAATTCATCCTCTATTTAACCCATCCCCAAACTGAATAGTGGGCAGTTTTAAAATCAGGCCAGAGTGAGTAAGGACATAGCCATGCTCAATGATAACCTAGCTGCTGAACCATTTGAACCTGGAACCCTCTGGACCCTAGTAAGGTTTTCTTAACCACTAGGCCTACACTGCGAGAACATAGATACGGAGATAGGAATGGGTTAACAACACAGAACAGCATGGCACAACTGACTGACCACATCTGACAAGACATTTCCTGGTACAAACACATCGTAACCTTCTCCTTCTGTGTCTGATCAGAATGGCGAAAATTGCTGGAATTTGTTATAGGTTTCCTGAAGAGTTTCCCTCCCCGTTTTTTGGGGAACAACGGATGCATGTATTGTTATCGGAAAATATCGACAATATGGTCCAAACACTGCTTATATACCGACATATATTTTGGTTTTCCTTGTGCGCTACCACAGCAGCACATTAACCCCTAAAGTCACCGTTAAAGGAGCACGTCCTACATCCTGAGGTTAAAGCCTCTCGGCCCCTCGGTTAGAAAAATGACTGTGACTGTACAGAAATGCTCTCTGCGGCTTCTATAATGGCCAAACATCCTGTCGGCCGCCTTTGTTGGAACATGAATAAATCTAAGGTGATCTCCATCTGATGTACTGTTTAAAGCCGTTGCCTGTGACAAATGGCACATTACCCATGGTCGCCGTGTCCTTGTGAAGCCGTTCCGACATTTGTTTGATTCATTCCGCTGATTAATTAAAGAATTTCCGAGGCAATTAACGCTGATTTTCAAAAGTCAATGCATCAGGATGGTTAATGTCAAAGTTGACATACAGTTAGAGCAACTATATGAAGCATGGTCCATTCAGAGATGGTCTATCGATTGTCTAACAAAAGGATTAACAATATTCAGGGACGATTACCTGAATGTTTAATGACAATAGCATAGTTTATGAAACGACACTTTGGCCGATTTACAAAAAGTACCTGAATGCAACTAAGTGAAAAAAAGCCCTATATAATACAGGATATATTGCTATATACAAAACATGGGTGAAAACCACTCTGTATCTTCCTTCTCAGTCTCTACTGTTCTATAATTTAACACCAGCCCCAGGTTTTTACCCCAGTGTAGAACCCATTGGTATGTGTTTTTCCGCAAACTATTAAAAGTAAATGAACAGCGTTTTTATTCAGATGCTGAGATACTTCCACATTCATTAGCATGACAGAACAAAACACTTCAGATGTTTTACAGTTTAATTAATGTATTCATTTAAACATATAAATCTCCAAAGCAGCATGACTTCAACTAATGATGGTTCTGCAGAACTAAAGTGAGTTTTATTGCATTGTCTGGTTCTCTGGGCTTATTGAGGCTGTTAGTCATCTGGTCCTTAAAAAGTATCATAATGAATAATATCTGTTACACTATTATACTGTTTCATGTAGACCATTCCAGAATAAAGTTGCCACCACTATACCATAGCAAAGCACAGTAGTATTTAGTTTGCCTAGGGTAAAGTTATTAACCTATTATCAGAGCACCTCAGTGGCAACCTGGATGGATTCGAACCAGAAGCCTTGTCGACCAAGGAAGTCCACTTCCTTAACTGCACCAACACTGCCGTAAAGTTTTATATTTTATAGAATTTACAGGTTCCTTCAATAACAAACTGAAAAAGTGTTACCTCTATGCCCAGCAGGTAGACCCAAAGCTTTGAGGTCCTTGGAAGGAAGGACGTTGCTTCCTTGGAAGGAAGCACCCCGCTTCCTTTGAAGTAAGGACCCGGCCTCCTTGGGAGGAAGGAACCTGCTTCCTTGGAAGCAAGTACCCCGCTTTCTTGGAGGTAAGGAACCCCTCTTCATTAGAGGGAGGACCCCTCTTCTTTGGAAGGAAGAACCCCGCTTCCTTGGAAGGAAGGACCCCGCTTCCTTGGAAGGAAGGACCCCTCTTCCTTGGAAGGAAGGACCCCTCTTCCTTGGAAGGAAGGACCCCTCTTCCTTGAAAGGAAGAATCCCGCTTCCTTGGAAGGAAGAACCCCGCTTCCTTTGAAGTAAAGAACCTGCCTCCTTGAAAGGAAGTACCCTGCTTCCTTGGAGGTAAGGACCCCGCTTCCTTGGAGGTAAGGACCCCACTTCCTTGGAAGGAAGAGCCCCTCTTCCTTGGAAGGAAGGACCCCGCTTCCTTTGAAGGAAGGATCCTGCCTCCTTGAAAGGAAGGAAAACGCTTCCTTGGAAGGGGGGTCCTTTGGCAAGCACTCCTTGCCAAAGTGATCCAAACTAACGATATGGGACCTCTGCATTTAACGCATCACCAAAGTGAACAGCGAGCAGTTTATAGCCCTGGGCCAGCAGTGAGTGAAATACTCATTGGGCCTCAGTGGTAATGTGATGCATGGATTTTTGCACATCAATGCATAGAGTCAAGATTTGTTATTTCTCCTAATTACTTTACTGGGAAAGAATATACTTACATATATCTTTAAATTTCTCCTCAGTGTCTCATAGGTTGTACTTTTATACCCAAGTGTGAAGCTAAATTTGTCCAATCACTAATCAGTTCTCCACTTTACCTCTTCCTTCACTGGACAAACTTTATCCCCAAAGAACCAGTAGGTTGCCATAAATTTCACAGCAAAGGGCAGGCATTTAAAAACTTTTTATTCCTTGACTTGACATTTTCAAAAATGAAAATGAAGTGTGAGGAGCTAAATGTCAACCAGAAAGACACACATCACCAGCTGAGATTTTTTCCCGGCAAATTTTGCTGCTGTTAAATTTAATTTATGCCTCTGTCAGAGATTGATAATGAGGATCTGAGGTGTTTGTTTGCTTTTTTTTTGGTGTGACCACTATGTCTGCTCTGAAAGGGCAGTTTTGGGAACTTGTGTAATTACCATGAACGAGACTCAGCTTCCATTTGAACAATACATGTGACCAGGGCCAGATTAACATTATCTGAAGCTGGGGCTGATTATGTGAACCGACAAAAGTCTTCAGAACCTGATTTTTTTTTCATCTTTATGTTGTCTATACATTGCGAAAAGCTACATAGTTTTTTCCTACCCATAATATTTTCCTACCCTCTCTTTTATGGTCGTTAGAGTAGTAGATTAAGTAGATTATTTCTACTAATTTTAGTTGCTTAAATTAGAACAGCAACCTCAGGCCCACCCTGGTGGCGAGACCCTGGTACTGCAGCCACTTGAGTAAATGTTTACCTATATATATCTAAATACTTAAATAGTATTTTACTTCGTCATTTTAAGTTAATTATCAACAGGAAACGTATAGATGGCTTTGTATGTTCAACAAAAATCCTGACTATTATTGACAAGAAAAGGACACAGCACTAGTTCTTACTCCTTTCACGTATAAAAAAAAAAAAATGCTGTGTAATTGGACCCAGGGCCTGCCTGCTGCCTGTTAGGCCATTCAACTAACTACCTAAATAAATAGCGTGGCAGATCTGGTGTCAGTGACTGCAAATAGGCCTGTTAGGAGAGGGAGAGACAAATGAAGGGAATGAGCAACAGTGAGAGTGTGAGGCTGACAAATTAAAGAGTCAGGAGGAGAGGCAGGAGGAGATCCTCCCAACATCTGTACGCCTTTTATGGCAATTAAGTTTCCGTGCAACAGAAAAAAAAAAAAATCCCATTCAGCCTGTGAGGCATTGTGTTCTCCAAAGACATACCGCTGCCCATCTTTGTGCAAGGCACACAGGCGGAGAAAATTGGTTAGTGAGTGCGTTAGTACAAAAGTGCGGCTTCATTACCAGCTCATATCGCTGCCCGGATTACAAATCTCGAGGAAGTTATTTCTGCCTCAAGATGTTGCCTCGACGTGGGGTTAGAGGCAAATCATCCTGTAGTGATATTGCTTATTGCGAATGAGAGACGCGACGGAAGGTAATGAATGAGACGGAGCTCCAATCCGATAAGGCGGCATCTAAGTAAGTGGGTCTCCCCTTCTCAGCCTTCAGCCGGCCGACCCTGACTCCCACGACACAAACCATTATTCAAACTGTAACAAGCTTTTTCATTCGGGGAGTCGGTGAGCTGAATTAGATTCCCGCTTGAGTGAACGTCCAGCTAAATATGAAGATGTCCCCGCAGCAAACATGCGGCATTATCATAATTTCTGCCCAGGGTTGGGGCGGCAATAATAAGTTATGATAAAACTGTCATTAGGGGCAGGAAGGTGCAGGGAAGAGGCGGCGAGTGGTTCAAGATTAATATAGGAGCTGAAATGTCAGGGGACGGAGAATAATGAGAGCAGCTTTGTGAGGATAGCATACCTGTTTGAGTCTGCACACACATTATTGAACAGGTATAACGGAGTCTGCGGATACACAGTACACTCAGACCCAGGGTGGATGAATATACCACTGGATACTGATCTGAAGGTCAAACATATGTGTCTTTAATGTGAAGGGAATGTGTTGCCGTACACCCCCACTGCTGCGGTTGTGCATTAAGGTAGCAGTGTATTGTAGTGTGAAATGCACTCTCTGTTTATATAGGGCAGGGATAGACAATAAGAATATTTATATATTTATATATGTCCATGTAGTGTGTAACAGTGATCATATTCAGACAGTGCCTAACAAACAAAAACAGAAAGTTTAATCTAAAATTTTTCATCAGTCATTATATATTTCAATCTAGAATTGTGCTCAGCACCAACTGGAATGATCACAATATGGCACAGTGTGCTTTGGGTGACAGTCATGGAGACTGATGCCCCTGAGACCAGGTGACAGATAAGAGGTGGAAGATGAAGGGATGAATAGTCATGAGTCAGTCTTGGACAGATGGACAGACAGTGGACAAACAGATATATTAGCACACAGACAGCCAAGCAGACATATATATTAGCACATATACACACAGACAGGCAGACAGACAGACAGATATGTTAGTACACAGACAGACAGACAGATAGATACTGTATATTAGCAGGCAGACAGACAGACAGATAAATTAGCAGACAGACAGACAGGCAGACAGGCAGGCAGGCAGACAGACAGATTAGAATAGAGATGGACAGATAAATAAGCACACAGACAGACAGACAGATTAGATTACAGATTAGATTAAATTAAATCAGTGCTTCTTAATTATTTTCTGTTACGCTCCCCCTAGCAAGAAGAAAAGAATTTGCGTCCCCCGTCCCCCAACCACCACCCGCTCTCCGCTGCAACTATAAACGATAGCATTTGTCTATAAAATAGTTCTAGCTACACCTCTGCATAACATCGTATCCTTGTTAACATAAAGAAAACAAAAAGAAAAAGATATAGTTCAACTTACAAGGATTTGCAATTACACTTTATTGTAGTACGGCGGTAAAAAAAAATGTTCCCCAGGGTCCCTCAGTATCGCACCATGCCCCACAGGGGGGCCCGCCCCACTATTTGAGAATCACTGCATTAAATGTTTTGTTTCCTATTCTAAGTTTGGACACATGAAGATGGCTCTGATTGTCTTTTGGACAGATTTTGGACAAACTCTGGTACAAGCCTTTGTATTGAAAAATAAAGAGACGAGGAGACATATGGTACGCAGGGAAACAGTCGTCCCTGCAGAGGAACCAGAGTTGGAGGAGGAATGAAACACCTGCTCTTAGGATATTTCCCCTGCTCTGTCTGCCTGGCCATTGATTGTGAGACAGCTGAGGATCAACACAGCAGCCTGCAGGCAGGGACAGATTGGCCGGCGCTGCTGGAGCACCAACACTCCCTCTGCTTTTAGGGCCCGCCAAACCCAGATGAGTAAATGGGGCATTGTATTATGAGTGAGCAGTGAGCACTGGGTAGGAAAGCAGAAGCTCATGTGTTGATGTGGGTGATGATGGAAAACTTACTGCAGTGTGTTAAAGAATATGAAATGAATTCCCAAAATATATAAACAACCAATAACAATGCAGTGGATCACATTAAACAGAAGGGGTACTACAAGGGTTTCTTCACATTAGTTATAGAGTCATAGGTTTCTCTAAATACCTACAAAAGAAACATACACAGACAATACTGCACAACAAGTTGATACAATTCACATTCACCGACAAACCCCGTGAATATTAGCTACTGAATCCAAATTTTCAACTCCACATTTTTCCATATTCCACAATTACATATTTTCAACCTTCAACTGTAGGTTGGTAGACAGGTGGATAGGTAAGTAGATAGATAGAGGGGTGGGTAGGTAGGTAGATAGATAGGTAGATAAATGGATGGATGGATGGATGGATGGATGGATAGATGGATAGAAGGATAGATGGATAGATGGATAGATGGATAGATAGGTTGCGGGGTGCACGGATGGATGGATGAATGGATATATATCAACCCTCTGAGAGTTTTCTTGGAAATGGAAAATGGTACTCCATTGCACCATTTTCCATTATTACTCTATTAACATTTTGTTAGACAACAATTCGATAACATTTTATTTTATTGTCCTGACCACAGGGTGTCTTTTCAGAAAAATACAGCATTGGACAAAAGCTATAAGACAATCCTATTGTTTTCTTGAATTTTGTGTTCATATTAATGCCTTTACCTCTAAATGCGCATTTGGACAAATATAATGACGATAACAAAAATAGCTCATATGAGTTTAATTTAGCCATTTCCTATGATTTTTGATGGGCAGTCCATGTTTTGGTGTTCATTGTGTTATTCAGGTAATGTGCCATCAGTGGTGGCAGCATTGAAAAAAGAAGAAATTGAAGAACACAACGGTGGCCTAATATATATATTTTTCCATGGGCAATATTGTTGTGATCTAGAATTTAAGAAATTAAGTTATTAATTTGTTCTGACTACTCAGACATGCCAATGTAACTAAACACCCTATGTCGTGGAAGGCTAAAACTTACACCGGTGCCTGATGTTTTTACCTCTTGATCTCAAAATACTGTATATGTTAGGCCTTTAAATCTTTCGGTAGAACCCTTGGTACTACAACATTGTTCTCCTGGTATAACCCCATCCCTTAAAAAAGAAAATAAAAAACAATAACAACAACAAAAACCAAAAGAAAGACTGGACTCTTATTTGGGAGTTGGCGAGCTTCTCTCTGGCTCAGGGTCAAGGATTCTGTTCACTGGGGATCTGGACTTCCACGGGCTTCTCAGTACTATAATGGGGCGCAGAGGGAGAAGGGGTCTCAGTCAGGGCTGTACACCTCCTGTGGCAAGCTTAATTGGGTATAAAAAGATGTAACCCCCCCCCCCCCCCCCCCCCCCGTCCCCCCCCCCCCCCCCCCGTGCCCTCCACCTAAGGGTAACAGGCACAATATGTTTAAGTAAAGTCTTTCAACGTGGTCTGCAGGTTAAGTCTCTGAAAGAGTGAAGAGTATTTCGCACAAACTCCTACGAGTTTTGAAAATACAGCCTGTGTTTTGGGAATTGAAAAACTGCAGCTTTGTGTCTTTACTTCCAGGGCTTAGCCTTGGGTTTTGGTATTCTGTAAATGTCCAAGATGTTATTTTCAG
>JAFBJS010000304.1:220012-251036 GCA_016785265.1 Paraplagusia blochii | reverse complement strand
TGGGTGTGACGATTCACTCACATAACGATTCGATTCATATCTCGATATATATCTTTTATTTATATATATATATATATATATATACACATATATATCTCATATATCTTGTTCAGGCCTTTAACTCATGTCTGTCTCATGCATATGTTTTTTTCCAGTGCTGCTACTGGATTCTATCGATCTTTCTACGTAAATCATCAAATTAATATTAGTACTCCTGCCATTAGTAAGCATTAGATCTAACAGGGTGTTCATCAGCCATGGTTGTGTAATAAAGACATGTAAAGAGATGTCCCTTTGTCCATGAACACTAACCTTTTCATCGTCCCCAAAGCCACTGTAACATGTGACAGTGAAGAACTGCAGCAGGTCAATGCTGTCGTCTTCGTAGTCTCCGCTCAGTCCTCCTTTCAGCAGCGCCTCTCTGTGGTTGTCGTACCTGCGAACGCACATCAATGACGTCAGCGACAGTGTCACGGTGCTGTAGGTGGTGGACGGTTCTTAGTGCGTACCAGGCTCTTTCCTGTGGGTCACTCAGGACATCGTACGCTGCCTGTATCAACTTGAAGTACTCAGCTGCCTCCTCCGCATTGTCCAGGTTTTTGTCTGCAGAATTTTTAAAAGTATCGTTACAACTTTGACGTATTTGGATAAAATATAAGCAGTTTAGATACTGGAGATCATCTGTCCAGAGCAGTGGAGACTGTGGAAGAGAGGAGAAGAATAGAGTACAGTAAGGATGGAACAACTGGAGAAAAGAGTCAGGTGGAGGGAAAGGTTTACAGGACAGTTGTGAGACCAGCCATGATGGATGGATTAGAGACACTAGGAATAGGTAGAAGACAGGAGACAGAGCTGGAGGCGGAGGAGGTAAAGATCCTGAGATTCTCTTTAGGAGAGACAAGGATGGACAGGATCAGGAATGAGGTGATTAGAGGGACAACACAGATAGGAAGATAGGAAGGAAGAAAAAGCTAGAGAAGACAGATTGAGATGGTTTGGACATGTTCAGAGGAGGGACAGTGGAGACATTGGTAGAAGAATGATCCTAGAGATAGAGCTACCAGGTAGGAGATTGATGAGGAGATTGATGGATGCAGTAAAGGAGAACATGGAGGTAGTTGGAGTAAGGGTAGAAGATGGAAAACAATGATTCTCCATGCCAACCTGAACAAGCTGGAAGAAACGAAGTAGTTAGCATTCTTCTCCCAAATATCGCCCTTCTTAACTGTTAACCTTTACACCTTTCAATTTCCCAAAATGCTTCATAATACATACGTAAAAGATAAACTCTTACGCTGTTTACGTACAATGCGGTTAAATTTACTACAGACGACAAGACATATCTTCAAACTCACCTGGATGCCATTTTAATGCCAATTTACGGTACGCTTTCTTTAAGTCGTCGTCTCCGGCGTCTCGTTTCACACCGAGGATTTCATAGTGGCACTTCATTTTAACACGGAGAATAATATAAAAAATATATATTATATAAAATTAACGTTTCTCACGTTGTCGCCGTCGCGGTTAACGTTAGCATTTAGCAAACAGCGCAGTGCTACCTGGGCGATAGCATCGTATTACGTTCCTTAGAAAGAGACTATTCCGCCGATGCCAGCAGATTTACTTAAATATATAAAATATACGCACTAAAACTGCGTTAAGTCATTTACAACTCATATAGATAAAGATGTTTTTAAAATAGTCCGAGCTACGCCTGCCAAAGTCCAGACCAGTAGATGCCGGTAGTCAATCTCGCGAGAACACACAATCCAGGGGCTCTCGGTATCTAGAGACACGTGCGTGGTGCTGCCATCCAGTGGTGGACGTTATTCAATATTTTTCTTTTTTTTTATGTGTCATAAAAGCCTTGCCATTATGGGTTGGTTGTGCAGACTGTATGATATGATATAGAATAAATATATCAAAATACATATATCTCATTTTAATAAAATACATGATTACAAATAAATATCGATAGATGATAGATATAAACGGACTCAATTGCTAGGGGATGTAGCTCAGAGGTAGAGCGCATGCTTTGCATGTATAAGACCCGGGGTTGGCAACTCAAAAAGTGTTCTATCATTTCGCGAATGATACAAATCTAATAAAATTCTATATATTTATCTAAATTAAGTATTCTTAACAAAGATATATATACATATTGACACAAAATATTTATAAAAAACAGGCAAAAACATTACATTTTCTACCATTTTAACGTTTGAAGAAAGTATCTCATGTAATAGTTTTTCTTACAATACCCCAACCTCGCCCATAGGGGTCACGATCCTAATTTTCGTTTACGTGTAGATTCTCGCCTAGTCGCGCGAGATTTCTATTTACGTTGAAAACAGTCATGGCAGCGTTCAAGAGAAAACGTGGAGGACAGGGTCCTGTCGATAAAAAGTCCAAGAAAGTGAAATTTGTTGCGGATGAAACGGAGGAACCAAGTGACAATGAAGCAGAGAAGAAGAATGAAATCACAGTCCCTGCACCAGTGTCGGCGGTGAGTTTTTGGTCCGATTTTTAGCCGCTGGAGTTACCAAGATAGCACTGCTGCTAATCGCTGCACCTTAACGTGTTGATGTTTCCATAGTCCATCATTAAACTTTTTTAATCCTAACACAGACGAGCGAGGACTATTATGTAAATATGCGATTTATTTTTCAGTAACTGATTATTTATCTTGTTGTTTTCTTGTTATTTGCTGTGTCTTCAACAGGGTAAATGGACCAACAAGGAGAGAGTCCTTATTTTCTCCTCCAGAGGCATCAACTTTAGAACAAGACACTTAATGCAGGACCTGAGGACCATGATGCCTCACGCCAAAGCAGGTGAGTTTGTCATGTTTTTTTGTGGCAGTGGTGGTCCTGGTCCAGACTGGGATCCGGACTGGGATCCGGAGGGCTCCAGGTTCGAATCCACCACTGCCAATCTATCTCTGTGGTCCACTGAGCATGGCACCGTCCCCACTCACTGATTGAAAGGCACTATATAAAACCATTTTACTATTAACATTATTATTAACAAAATGATTAAGTAAGCTACAATGCTGCCATCTAGTGTCTTTTCTCTCTTCAGTATGCAGCTGTTGATCCCCTGAATAATTTTTGTGGCCCCTTTAGCGTTTTTTTCTTGTAATGTTTACCTTTTTTTTTCTTCTAAACATTAACTGCTAATACGACCCATTAGCGAAAAGAGTTTGAGATTTTGGGCTATGCCATATTATTAGAGATCTCTAGCTTTTCCACATTTTTGGTAAAAAGACACTGATGGTATAACAAAAGTGTTTTGTTTTATTTATTTTAGACACAAAAATGGACAGAAAAGACAAGCTGTTTGTCATCAATGAGGTAAGTGTGTGTTTTTCCCGCTGAGATCATTCCCACCACAGTGAAGTTAAACCCGTGGTTCTTCTGTAGGTTTGTGAAATGAAGAACTGCAACAAATGCCTCTTTTTTGAGGCCAAGAAAAAGCAGGACCTTTACATGTGGTGAGTGTTTTATTCCCACCTTCCTAAACACTGATCTCATGTCTATTTGAGACATATTTTATTATAACATGTTCTTTTTTTTTCCTAAACAGGATTTCCAACACTCCACATGGACCTTCTGCAAAATTCCTAGTTCAAAATAGTAAGTTTGACTTTGTTGAACACCTTTATAAGTAAACTGTGAAGCTTCAAAGACATTTGAGTTTGTTTTTGTGTTTTCAGTCCATACACTGGCAGAGCTGAAAATGACTGGTAACTGTCTGAAAGGATCCAGACCACTGCTGTCATTCGATCCTGTGAGTACCAGAAACTCTTCTTAGGTTTTTGTTTAGCAAATAACAATGATTTAGTCCTACATTCATCCTATAATGGGGACATTTATGACCGGTTCTTTACGACGCAGTGATACACACAGTAGTTGTACTGGATATCGAACTCAGGACTTGTCTTCTTGTAAGGCAGGGGAGGTGACCACATACTTCATCGTAAGGTCCACCTCCACCTTAAAGTCTTCTGTCCTTTCAACAGCACACCTCCCCACTGTTATACTGTTCTCATATACGTATATCCTGCACCAATCTCACATACTTCTCTGCCACTCCTGACTTCCCTTAAAACCACAACTCCTCCCTTGGCACCCTGTCATAGGCCTTTTTTAAATCTCCAAAAACACAATGTGGCGTCCTTCTGATTCCTTCTAACCACATACAGAGACAGCAAATCCAGTTGTTGTTAATATACATAAATAAAGCTGAACCGAATCGGATCGAACGTTTAATTTTTTTTATGAATCGTTCCTGAATCGGATCGTAGCCTGTGAATCGAGAATCGGATCGTTATGTGAGTGCATCGTCACACCCCTAGTATTAAAGCAACAAAAAGTGGATGGAAAATATAATTATTGGATAAGCCTCTACACTACTAATGTGATTACTGTCACCGATTATATGTTCTTTCCCACAGCTCTACTCACAATACTTCCTTTCCATTACTTTTCATCCACAGAAATTTGACAAAGATCCTCAGTACGCTGTGTTGAAGGAGCTCTTTATTCAGGTCTGTACATGAAATATAGGAAAAAAGACCAAAAAGAAACACTTGTTTTTGAAGAAAACTGTTGTGATTCTACTGTACCAATCCTTTTTTTTCTAGACATTTTCTACTCCACGTTACCACCCAAAGAGTCAACCCTTTGTTGACCATGTCTTCACCTTCACCATTGCAGATAAAAGGATATGGTTCAGAAACTATCAAGTAGGTATTTTTATTCTAACGTCTATGAAAACAATTCTAAATGTTGTAGAACTTTATTAGTTCTTTAGGAAAAGTGTTGTTTTCCTTTTTCTGAGTTTTTGATTCTTTGTTTTATAGATCATTGAAGAAGACGGTTCTCTGGTGGAGATCGGACCTCGCTTTGTTCTGAACCTCATCAAGATCTTTCAAGGGAGCTTCGGTGGACCAACTCTCTATGAGAACCCAGACTTCAAGTCACCCAACATGGTAATACCACTTTAAAGACTGTAAAATATTTCGGACATCATTATTTTGCAAGTCCTTAGAGTTGAACAGATATTCACTAAATTGTCCATCTGTTATTTTCCTCATCCTCCAGCATCGGCGAGAGATCCGTCTGGCAGCAGCGGCCAAAGTCCGTGAGAGGCAGATGGTGAAGGAGCTGCACAAAATCAAGAAGAGCGAAGCGAAGGAGGATTTGGACAAGGACGTCACAGCCGACGTCTTTGTGACGCCCGCGGAAATAAAGCCCGTTCACATCGAAACGGAACCGCCACCGTTGAAGGAGAAAAAGAAGAAGAAGATGATGTCTGGTTTCAAAAGGCAGAGGATGGCACGCAGGTAGCTCTGTGGACTATCGTCATGAAATACCGCTGCCATTATTCATTCTCAGTACAGACTGTGGTTCTGCTCAAGTGCAGCCAAACCTGGTGTAGAAAGAAATGCTGTTTTTGTTCAGTGAAACATCTTGTGATTAAAATTGTCTTTCAAGATTTGGCAACATTCGCTCAGTTTTTATTTAAGTTTCTCCAAGGGGCACAGCATCCCAGTAACATATAATAATATTAATAATCATCATACTGCAAGAAAATACTAACTTCAACATGGTTGCAAGAGAAATGTGAAGGTAGACGCTCTGGTCTCAACCTAAAGTTGGTGAGGAAACTTCTCAGACCAAGTCTAAAGTTCTAACATCTTCAAAACCCCAGGTTCACTCCTGTCGTGATGATACAAACATCACTTCCAGCGTCTCACCCTAACCCATTTGTACAGTCTCTGTGAGTGTCTGTCCTCAAAGATGCCAAGCTCCTCCTAAAGTGCTTATCAAAGCCGGGAATAGAACCAACCCGGGTTCTGCTGTCACTCCACCTCCTCATCAGGGCAGCAGTAGTATTCCACAAAGCAGATCTGTCCATCGTCATTCCTGACCAGGTACTGCAGAGACAGGAAACCCCGGCTGTCTGTCCTCACGGAGACCTTACTGGACAGAGCCAGGGCTTTGGTGGACGGCTTCAGCAGAGACATCTTGTACCTGTCGGGCCAGACAACAAGCACTGGTTGTTATATAGGTTTTTGCTCAGTTTTCAAGGTGCAAAAATCTTAGGTTTTTGCTCAGTTTTCAAGGTGCGAAAATCTCAATGGTTACAGTAGTTTTGTTGTATGATCAAAGGTGTCAAACTCCGGCCCAGGGGCCGAATGTGGCTCACAGTATAAATATATTTGGCCCCTGAGATCAATGTAAAAACTCTTTTATATTAATAAAAATATATGTTTAGGCCAGCAGAGAAGGTTTTGCTGGCCCTGACGGCCCACCACGGATGTGCAACACGGATACTAAGACATGTACTAGTAATATAGTTAATAACTGACTCGGCTCTTATAATCGTCATCGTGCAGAACTCACCTGTTGGTTTGAGTTGTGGTGCAACGAAAAAGCTCCATCATCTCTGAGTCTTTGGGATAATCATAATGAGCGTTTCCAGAGTTTCCAAATGTAGACAACCTGAGATGAGGAAAATGTTTTATTCTTTAAAATTGATTTAAAAAAATATTTGTTTGTCTCTTTGAGGCCAGGTCATTTTAACAACAGCAGTTACAGAAAACTCCTTATAAACTGACATTATTTTTATTTGCATTTTACCTAAAATATGGTTGGTTTGGTGACATTGTGATCTCAAGCACCTCACTTGTAGTATCCAGTTCAGAGAATGGTTCTCTGAGGCTCTCAGACAACAGGATCACCTTTAAATAACAGGGGACACAGTTAATAACACTACTTTATTTTTACATGATATAAGATCTAACGTTGATGAGTTGGTTATTTGGGTTAAAACATTCACCTTATTTGTGACGTTAGCGCTGCAGAACTCAAAATCAATGGGCTCTTCTGGTTCTTGTGTGTTGATCTTACACACGGTCACCACACCACCTTCTTCTAGGAACAATGTCAGAGGGTAACCGTATCCTTTGTAGCACATTCGTAATGCTGTTGACACTCCTGCAGGGATACATACAAGAGGGGTAAAAGGGAAATTTGATGAAATTTGACTTTTCCCATGAAAAAAAAATTTACAAAACTAATTACTGTAATTAATTCCCACTACCCCAAAATAAACCTTACATACATTAAGTTAAAACCCATATTTAAAGATAGATGCAAATGAAAACATTGATAATAAAATGTTTGATAATCAGAAAACATTTTATATTATTGTTAAAAAAAGAGTCAGTAGTGATCTGTGTTAGAAGAGAGTCAGCTAAGGTGAAGGGAAAGGTTTCGGGAGAGTTGTGAGATGTATTTCTTTCAATGCATATATATGTCAATTTCTATCTCCCTTACCTGGCACTATGCTTCCTCCAAAGATGTTGAGGCAGTCCAACAGAACAGTGAGATTCACCTGAAAACCCACCACGTCTTCCTTAATGGTGAACTCTTGGAAGATCTCAGCCTGTCATAAAAGCATTTATTCATTTACACGCACATTATAAGATATCAGATAATGTCACGCCTCAGAAAACCAGGCAAATGATACTAGTAGTAGTTTTGATCCAAACATACTTGTATAAAAGCGTTGGCCTGCAGACACTTGGAATCCTCTACAGTGACCTTCAAACCATTGGGTGTAGCGTTGAAGATGGCGTGGTCCTTGAAGGTGATGGCTTTCAGTATGTTGGAGAGGTTTCGAGCGTTGTCCAAACTGGCAACTAATACATATTGTTCATGATCAGTCTGAGACTGAGTGGACAGAGGCATCGTGGCACTGAAATAAACACAAACAAAAAAAAGTGATTGTTAAGTGAGGATACTAAAGAGGAAAAGAGCAAAATACTAATATTGTACAATCTGATCCTTAATTTAGGTCCATCATATAACAAATTATTAACTCGTTTAATGTCAACAACAAACTTTTTATATGTTGTTGAGGTATTTTTGGTATAGAGTTGCTGTAAAACATGTTACAATTTGTAAAACATGAATGCAGCTGTAAGAAAATTACTTTCAAATGTACAAGGGACCATTCAGTACTTTTTTTTTACAGCATTCAATAGATGAATGTGTGCTTTAGTTGTGCATTTGCATGAACTTTAAAAGCTTAGTGCGGATAACCACATACGTTTTATACTGACACGAAAACCACACATTTATATATATATTAGAAAATATAATTTAACTCTATCCAACTAAATTTAACATCCGAACTGATTTAGAAGCTGGGGTTGTCGATAGAAAACACTTACAAACTGGTATTTTGAAGGAAGGTGCCGCGTTTCGTTTATTCGATATTTCACTTCCGCTCCACGGTCCCTTGCCGGAAATATGTAAATGCGCAGGCGCGTCAAGGTTCTAGATATTTCGCTGTGGTGTTGAACCAAATACTCAGGACGACAACAGACTTTCCTCACGCTGCACCTGACAGTTTTCGTGATTTGTTCTCTTCTCAGGTACAGACATCTGCTTGGTGTTTATATTTCGTCTATTCAATTTCTTGCGGTTTAATCTAAAAAAACTCCTCGATTATAAACCGAGCCAACGCAGGATGCTAACTTCAGCTAACAGCTTGGTTACATTGTAAAGACTTTGTTTATACAGTAGCCTTTACCAACTGACATTCGACCCAACAACCTAACATTTAAATTGTTCGCTTATATGTGTCAACTTAATAGTTACTCTAGACAAGCCTCACGTCTTGTACACTCAGCGACTTTATTTTTTTTAACTAGTTTAAGAATTGTGAAAAGTGAAGTATTAGCAGCACCTAGTGGTGAAAGTAGACGTTTCATACACCTCTGTATTTCTGGCCAGATGACCTACCGATCGTCTGTGTGATGACAGATGGCTTGTAATAAATACTATAAAAATATTTCATGCTTTTAAGGATGTGGTCATCCAGAGAATTTAGTTTTTCACTGAATTATTATACGAATACTATACTATATACTACATTTTGAGATTGATATTTTGTAAGGAGAATGTACATATTGGTAGAAAAATGATCCTAGAGATGGAGCTACCAGGTAGGAGACAAAGAGTAGAGTGATGGATGCAGTGAGGGAGGACATGGGAGATGTAGTTGTATGTTGAAGACTATATACTGTATGTATACATATAAACATTAAAATAAAGATAGTTGTAATACAAATGTTAATAAAACTGACATCTTTGTACAGTTTGTGTAGCAGTGCTGATTTAAATGTTATATGTATTAGGGTTGAGACGATTCGCTCACATAACAATTTGATTCATATCCCGATTCACAGATTACGATCCAATTCAGGAACGATTCGTGACAAAAATATTAAACGATCAATCCAATTCGATCCGATTCGGTTCAGTTCAATCCAAACCAAACATATTTTTCTATGTTAAAATACCAACTATTTTTTTTTATCCCCACTTCTTCCAGACTTTTTGAGCCGCAGCCATGGTGTGCATTCCCTGTATCGTCATCCCTGTCCTCCTTTGGGTTTACAAAAGGTTTCTGGAGCCAATTATTTATCCAGTCATTGCACCTTTTATCAACACATTCTGGACCAAAAAGCCAGTCACTGAGGGCAGTGGCACAAGTGACCAAAAACCAAGTGAAAATGGCACTTGCAAGGTAGGATAATTATCTCACTGTTGATGACGACTTCTACTTTATACTGGATTTCAAAAATGTGGTTAATTTGCTTGTTTTTGTTTTTCAGAGCGAGAGCAATGGTGACGTCACTGCCAATGGAGCAACTTTAACAGCTGATAAGAAAACAGATTGACAGCTTCAATATAAATCTATCCAATTTATCTCATCTAATATCCTGTAAATATTCCAGTCATGGTGTAAAGATTTTAAATTTAAAAATAAAAAAATGAATTGATTTAAATGTCTTCTATAAAACGCTGGTTTTCTAACTTCCTCAAATGTGTGAATGTTTATTTTTTGTTTTTCACAGAAAAGTAGTTTGTTTCATTGTAAAGTAATATATGTATGTTATTTAATTTTTAATGTGACTGCAACTCTTTATCAGACACTTTATCAGACACACAGAATAAAAATGATCTTTTCCCATCATCTCTCACCGTTTCTTCATTTAATTTTTAGAGAGGCCTAATTTTGTCAACAGTTTCCTTAATTTTCTTGTTTTATGAGAGACTAATTGTATGAATTGTCACATTTCCAAGTCTGTAATCCATGCATTAATCGTTCATTAGCTCTTTTAAATAAAGTCAATATTATAAATCAAGTACAGTACAGAGTACAACGTGAATAACAAATATTTACTCAACATAAATATTGAACAGTATGTTTTCGAGAAGCTACAAGGACATAACACTAATTATGATTTTTCGAAGTTTTTATTACTTTAAAAATAAACCGTTTCGATACGTTAAGAATTCAGAAACATCTAGAAGCGAGATTTTGCTATATTTCTCAGCGCAATTTCCCAAATTGTAGAATTCATCATATTAGATGTTTTCTAACGCAATGGAAATTAGCCACGAAATTCCAGTCCATCATCATTTTTAAATCAAATTTCACCTTTGAAGTAACTACAAAGACACTTTTGTTGATCCACAGTTGGCAGTTTAACACTTTTAGTCTCCGAAGTATCTTTTCCTTCGACACTTTCCAGCACACGCAGGTCCTCTCCACTCTATCAGCTCTATTTCTATCTGCAACGTCACTGACGTTCAAACGTCATTACGCAAGGGGTGGCGACGTGTAAAACATGGAGGAAAAGAGTATGTAGAGTAAACTTACTAGCCTCAAATTTCATGGCATTTTACGTATTTGCCCTTGTTTATTACTGCCCTTAAAGGAATCGGGAAATTGGAGAATTAATGTAAAAATATTGTCATCATTTCACAATCCTGGGAACCGAAGAGTTGAGGGAAACAACTAAAAGCTTTTATGACAGGTAAGCCGAGCGGTCAGCTGATTGTATTCGAGCCGTGGACGTCAGCCTATTTCTGGACAGTGGCGCATTTATCCGCCGTTGACATGGTACTAGGAGACCATTAGCATCGGACCGAGTTTGTAAGCAATGCGTTTTGACCGATGAGTCGCCGATTTGTCTTAGAATCTGCAAGGCGCGGGCTATTTCCTGCGCCCGAGGCTGGTGAAGGTGCTAACGCCACGGCTGTAGGTAAAAAGCAAAAATCTGCAAATAAACTGACATACGCATAAACATACAAACCCAAAGTAGGTTAATTTAAAACATGTATGTATCGATATAGTCCAGAATAGAAACCTTTAGCTTGGTACATATACTGTAAATAGTAAAAGTGGTTATTGTAACCTTTTACTTCTCATCAAATGTTGTCTTATGGGCAGAACCTGTGTGTTTAAGGCGTGCCATTAAATAAAAAACAAATCCTGGTTCCGGATATTTCACGTGGTCGATTGATATAATAGTAAAACACTTCTAACCGGATGAGCAGACATATATTTATCTAAGGGTCATATAATAATTTTAATATTTCACTTTACAGTTGCTAATTTTCAAGCCAAAGAACTTATTATATGAACTTTAATAAGTAGGCAAGAAACCCATGCTGGAAATGTATTAGTACCCTTAAGTTTTTTAATATTTCTTACCAACTCTTTGAAACCTTTCATTTCCTTAACCTTTAGCTTTTGCTACTCGTACGTCAGAGCAGTGGTCCCCAACCAATGGGCCGCGGACCAGTACTGGTCCGTGGGTGAATTGGTGCCAGGCCACAGAGAAATAATGTTTTCTTTTGTCCCCATTTGGCTATTACTATGATTAGGAAATATTTTCTCAGTGAAGACAACAACAATAAACTGAAAATGACGCAGGGTCATTGATACAAGATTCTAACTTGTTATACCGATCTGGTAGCAGAAAGTTATAGGCTGGGTTCACTTAAGAAATGTGCCCATGCACAGTTAATTTAGGTAGGAAGATTTTATAGGTAGGAAAATATTTCAGAAAACTGGAAATTTTATTTTATTAAGGGGTATTTATCTGCCACAACTGTGGAAAAAAAGTACCAGACATTTAACCGGTCCGTGGCCCAAAAAAGATTGATAAAAAAGTCATCAACATACAACAAGATCCAAAGACTTAAAAGACTGCGACTGAGCAATAAATATTACTTGGTTCTGTTTTGCTCACCGCCTGCATCAAATGCACCACCTTAAGTACTTTTCTGCCACACCTGAACACACCGTATATGACAATAACACTGTCATAGGCTCTTTTGGCATTGACAAAACTCATTGACCTTTTCTGTTATGTGCTGACAGTGGATTATGATGGAAGCTAAAGAACTCTATGGTATTTGGATCTTCTAGCGTTAAACTTGTTCTAACTTCCTTTCCTATCTGTTCATGCTCTGACTGATCTGACTTCATTTTTCTGTTTCTCACACTGTGAACAACATACTGCTGTCAGTTAGCAACACATACTGTGTAGTGGAGGAACCTAAGATAGAACTCAGTATCTTCTCTTCTCTCCAGGGTTTGTTATGTGCCTGGTGACGACACAGTGAAGGGTGGTGAGTCTGGCTGAGGGGAGCCAGTAGCGATGGGAGCCAACACCAGTCAGGTCAGTGACCTGTCTGATAACGAGAACCTCAAGAGGCTGGTGGGCACAGAGTCCATTTCAGAGAACGATCCGTTCTGGAACCAGCTCATCTCCTTCACCTTCATCAGTCCCACGAGCAGGTAAACATTAGCTCAACGGTCGGAAAACCAAAAGAATCATTTCTCTGAGAGCTATACAATTTTTTTTTTGTGAATTTTAAATAAATGTATGATTTTCTTTCTTTTTTAATTCAATTTAATTTTTGTGAAGAATAAATCCCAACATGCTTTTACAAAATATTATACTGAGGCTTACTCCTCATGTCTCTTCATTTATCTGTCAGTCTGTCTTAATATATTAATACAGACAGACAGACATTAATACATTATTAATCATTATTAATATATGTATTAATAATATGAGTTAGAAATATTGTTATAGATGGTAAATATATGGTCCCACTTGCCATACAAATCACTGTATTACACACCACAAAACAAAAATTAAATATATGAAATATACAAGACATATTATAGTTATTTCATGCACCACCCATGCAGATAAGGGTGTTGCAGGTGTCACCCCCTGCTGTCCTCATGGTGGGTACACATGTTAGGAGGTTTCTCACTTATTCATTGCATTATTTCTGTTTTATCATTAACTGTTCTTTAGTGAAAGTGTGAAAATGTGTGTGTGTGTGTTGTCACAAAACAGACTGACTTTGTTGTCACATTTTATGCTGAAAATGAAAGATGATCAAGTCGATGATTTTATCACAATTATGAAACAAAATACCACAGATAGAACGCTGTACTTGGGAATACCGGAAAAGTTTTAACGCTGTCATTTCTGTAACGTTTTACTTGGATATTAGCAGGATTTATTCCTTTTTGTGTTTAAAAAAATGCCAATTTATCATTGAGCCAGAAGCAGTCATTAGAAGAACCACAGGTTTCCAACCCCTGGTATAAGGCCACATCTAATACCATACAGTGTTTTTGCTAAATACTTGATCACCAGGTCTTTGTGTTTAGTGAGTCCCGACTGGTGTTGTTACCACACCCATGTTAATGTTTTTCTTGTTTACAGTGGAGATTCCAAGTTGCTTGAAGAAGCAGTGGTCCCTTTGGCCAAGATTCTCAGTAAGTTGGCCTGAACCTTGTTTACCATATCATCCTGTGTTTCCTTCACCAATCATGTTGTCAGTAAATACTGGAAAATCTGAAATTTTGTTTTGGAAGTTCTGATATTTGTTTGTATCCATCAATATCTTTTTTGTAAATTTTTGCTCTGTTATCAATTTCCTTCCAAGTTGAAAATAATCCCAGGACTGGGAACTTGGGCGCTCTGGTGAGAGTTTTCCTGGGAAGAACCAAAGAACTTAAAATCTCGACAGAATGCCAAGAGTGAGTATGGAAATATTTTGAAAAAAAAGAACATCCTTAATGGTACCGAGTTAAAGACAGTATAGTGTACATGCCAGCTATTGTTTGAGTGTCCTCCTTTTTCATCATCCAAAAGTAAATGGCTGTGTTTTCCCATGAGAAATCTGGTGAGGCCCTAACCATCAGCACATGTGCCGTTATTCCCCTTCCCTGTTGCCAAACTCAGTTTGCAGATTCTGACCCTGCCCACATCACCAAACGCTGCCAGTGGGAATTCTCCATGTTGTCCTTAACATCGTTAGAGGTCGGAGTTATTCCTCCCCAGTCGCTGCTGTCAATTCCCCTAATGTTTCATAACAGGTTTAGTCCCAGAAACACTCCTACATTTTCTGGATGTAACATAATTACCATGTGCTAATTGGTGTTTTGTGGGACTGATTACACACCCTTGTGTTAGTGTAAAGAGGTTGTGAAACACTGCGGCTTCAACCCGACGGCTCCAATCTTATTTCCCACCAGCATTTTCCCAATTTTTATCCGTAATGTAAATCACTGATACCTTCAGCAGGAGTTTAAGCAGGTTTTTGTCAGAGTTCAAACCTATATATGTAATTCCTATTAGCATTTAATGATATTTTAAGGTCACTTTTTGTCAAAACTAAACATGTAAAACACACAATTGAGCAAGTAGAATTGTGCCTTGTTTATGTGCGGCCCCAAAACAATTGACTCACGCACAGGTTATTTCCAAGTGTAAACGGAAGCAAATAAACAAACAAATCTTAATGTTTCCAGTGCTAGGCCAGGCTTTGTTCACTTCATGAATGGAACCTGTAGTCATTTCTCTTCCTTTTTTTTTTTTTCTTCTGCAGTCAACTGTTCATCTGGCAGGCCCACAATGCACTGTTCATGATTCGCTGCCTGCTGAAAGTGTTCATCAGGCAGATGAGTGAGGAGGAGCTGCACCAGCAGTTTGCCTGCCAGGAGAGGGCACCAGGCTCCTGCGGAGGTGAGGTTTTGTAGAGACAAGACAGGACGACACAGAGTAACTGTCTTTATTATTATTATATAGTGATGACCAGTATCTGCTGTGTGAAGGGACTTCAAGTCACTTTCACCCAGAATTCCCAGCATCTACTCATGAATTTTATTAGTGTTAAAAAAAGTACTTAAGGTCCCAATGGAGCACTTGTGAAGTACGAGTCATTTAGTTGTAGCCACCGGGGTCAAATGTGACACTTTAATTTCAACTTAAGAGAGATAAGAAATTATTTTTTTTTAATTTAGCAGTACCCCAGGCTGCTGACCTGGATCAGTCCTCTCTCTCAGAGATTAATTTCATGAAGGTCCTAATGTTCATCTCCTGATTCCACATCAGTGTTTGGCCTTAAAATGGGGTTAAGTGTAGTTTTCTGGACCAGAACAAACATTCAGTTTATCTGTTACTGGGTTGCAAGGGCAACAATCTCCACAACTGCCACCCAAATGTCACAGTGCACGATAGTGAGAGCCTTTATGTGAAAAAAAATGGCGAAAATAAAATAAAAAATCACTTTTCCACAGTAATACAACACTTCAGACGTGTCTTGTAATACTCACATTCATCCACAGTAGTCTCTACCACTGAGTTGATCCAACAAATCACATTTTTTAGTATTGATTTGCAGTAAATCCTTCTATAAATCTTTTGCGCCCGCTAACATTCAACTTTCACATCAAGGTGGGGGCCACAAAATATCGATCTGCGGGCCACAAATGGCCCACGGGCCGCAAGTTTAAGACCACTGTTTAACAGTAGGGAACAGGAACAGCTTTTCCGTCACTAGATGGCAGCAGTGTATCTTATTATATTAGTCTGTATTGATAAGGGATTGTGTGCGGAGTACTGGTTTGTACAGATAATTAAACATTAAAAAGTGCTAAATAGTATTTTAATTATGTCCTCTACGGGGCAGAATACGATTGAAAAAACAGTTTTAACCTGTGAACAGGACACAATTAACTTCCAATTGGTTTATATTGGATCAGAAATTAAGTGTTTGGACAATGTTGGACAATATCTGACATTTTTATTAATGACTTGTCATTGATACATGGCATTGTTGTGATTAACTTGTGCGCAAACAGGTAAAGAAGACCTGCTGGAGGAGCTGCTGTCCAACCTGGTCCACTTGATCGTCGAAGTCCCCCTGCTGTAAGTGTTTTGACAGATACTCACTTCATATGGTCAACAAAGAAACAAGACATTTCCACTGTCATGACAGAGACCTGATGGTTGTTCTTTTTGTGAGTCTCTGGGAACAATGATCCTCACTGACTTTTCTGCTGCTTTTAATTCCATCTATTACTTTGTCTTTTTATGTCTAACCGTCTGGTTTGTTTGTTGTTAATGAGTCTGGGATGTTTCCCATTGTAAAGTTAATGAAAAACCGTTTGGTGAATCTCTATCTGTGGTTCTTTCTCTGAGCTCTGATTGTTCTCTGCTTCTTCCAAGAAAACCTGAAAGTCATTACGGAACATTCTGGATCTCAGGGCTGATGTTACAACGAACAACAGGAAGAAATAAAAAGAGAGAGATTTTCATTAAAAATTGCAATTAAAATGTTAATGAATCCTTTTCTATTCTCGCAGTAAGACCAGAAGAGTCTATCATTTTTTTCTAGACAAACTTTTATTTCAATCTGGAGACAAAGATACAGTACATACTTGATGAAAATGAGGTGTATCGTTATTTTTTTTTTGTTTTGCACAAACATACTTGATACTTGCCAAACTAGGGCCCAGGGCCCAGATACTGCCCATTGGGCGTTTCAATCCGGCCCACCAGACTTATCAAAATACTACTATAAATGTTTATTGTCATAATTCTTCTTGCTTTTTTCTGTATTATCAGCAGTTTCCCATTGAATAATGTTGAAAAGGCTCAAAAAATTTTTGTTTTTTTATGTTTTATTCATGACCTAGGAGTCAAAATATTCACTCTCAAGAATCTCAAGACTGCCTCTACTGGGGGAAATTTGGAAACAGTCATTTGACACAGTAGTACTGGTTTGTTGGCAGAAAAACTAGAACAAAGTTTGACTTATTAATGTAGATTCCAGATTGTCAACAACAACAACCTGTATTGTTGACACTGTAGGAAGGGAGGTTTTGAGACCATAATATCAATCGTCTGCAATCCAAGTAATAATTACAAATTTTCGTGATATCGTTATCAGTTTTCCCCCGATGAAAATTCAACGGCAAAATGCCTGCCAAAACCAGATATTGAAAAATGTTATTTTACAATGTTATTTTACATTACGACATTGTAGTTATTTTGTAAAGTTACATTAATACCAGGTAGAAAGTGATTTTAATTGTGGGTTATGGAAAAATTATGTAACTACATTAATGACAGTCCCAGTACAACCACATTAACACTTTTAATAACTAAGCTAATGGTTTGGCTAAAGTGTTGGGCTAAGCTGTAAAACAGTCTGACGTAATTGTCTATGTCAGGGGTGTCCCGGTCCAAACTCAAAAATTACTTGTAAATACAAGTTTTTTTTAGGCTCCTCAGTTGTTAAATGTTGATTGTTCCTAGCCCAATACTATCAACACACATTAAATTAAAATACAAAACACACATCAGGTGTATGTGTTGCTTATTTTGTCAGTTTGTCTTTTTACAGATATACAACAAAAACATACTGTATGTGTTATAACAAAGATCATACATTGCTAATACTACAAGTTCTGCCTGTATATAAGTGTTAGATGTAGGGGGGCCACTGTAGTACACATTCAAATGCGGGCCAAATATAATTACAACGCGGGCCAAATTTGGTCCACGGGCCTGATTTTGACCACATCTATGTGTTGTTTCTAGCCCCAAGTCTAAATTGTGAAATTTTGTTGTGTCTAACAACTGGTCCAAAGTCTTCTCCTGTGTTTACTTCCTGTAGAGACATCACCTACAGCATCCTCTTTGAAGCAGTGACCACACTCCTGGTTTTCTTCTCCTACCAACTCTTCCAGAAAGACATCCTTCGAGATGGACAAATCTACCAGCACATCATGAAGGGCAGATGGTAGGAAGACAAAGACTCTCAGTTCACCGAGAGCTTCGTTATCGCTCACCAAACAGTAACAGCAACTGTTCAAACAACAAGGCTAACTCGCCCCCTTAATCCCATATTAATCAAAGTACCAAGATGGAAGGAATAATTAAAACTAGTGAAATGGTCCGCTTGTCCGTCCCTCGTGTTGAATAACTGGGTCATTCACAGTCTGTTGATGAGTTTATACCACAGGCACCCCGTTATTGACCACGCTCCCCAGACCAACATCACATTGTGTTGATCAAACTTGTTTTTCACTGGGTTTGCTCTCGTTCCTTTGAGCTGGCAGACAATCTCACCCAACATTACACATCTCTGAGCTGCTAATGTGGAGTAAAAAAAAAAAACAGGAAAAGATACAAAAGATTATGTTTTTGAGAAAATAAATCCTTGTACTGACGCCATTAACGTAACAGAGGTAGTTCATGACTCACGCACAGCAAAACAGCAGTGATGTCATCACTAACACAGCTGTAACTTCATGATCTACGAAAACGGTGTCAAACTCAAACTCACAAAATTAAAAAACTGGGACAAAGTCTGAGGCTAAAATATAAAATTCTATTTATTGAAACACACTTTAGTATTCACTACATAAATATTGAATCTGGAACATCCAAAAATATTACTCTAAACTAAGGATGGCCGCTATTGTGTGTATATATATATATATATGTATGTATGTATGTATGTATGTATGTATGTATGTATGTATATGTATATATGTATATATATATATATACATATATATCTATATGTATATATATATACATATATGTATATGTGTATATATGTATATGTGTGTTTATATAAATATATATACCTATATATTTTTCATATATATGTGTATATATGTATATTTGTGTGTCTATATATATTCATATATATATATATATATAAATTATTATAATAGTAGCATGATCTTGGCACGTTCAATGTTGGTTGTCCTCGATAATGAAAATCTAATAAATCAGAAAAATTCTGGTCAGTTTTGGGACAAACAAAACCAACAAGACCAATACTGATACATACTCTATTAGCATCAGTCGATATCAGTATCGGAAAAATTAAGTCTTTGGGGGATATCGGCAAAAGTCTACTCCAACGCAAATACACAATATATTTACATTGCAGACCAGATTTGGCCCCCATACCTGAGTTTGGCACACATGATCTAGTGCACATGTCAAACTCAGGCCCGGGGGCCAAATCTGGTCCCGATGTATAATTGTATTTGGCCCGCGAGATCCTATGGAATATATAGGATCTATATAGTGGCAGAATTATAGTATTAGTACATTTTTGTTATAACGACAATACATGCTGTACCACAGAGGAGAAAGCATGAACAAATGGCGTTAATTTGTGAGTAAGTATTAAGTTTGGCCTGTGTTTTTGTCCCAGTTTTTATCTTTGGCTCACTGTGAATTTGAGTTTCAAACGTCTGATCTAGGACATAAAAATGAACAGATTTTTTTTAAGTTTGTCTTCATTGACCTCATCTCTCTTGTCTCTGTTTCCCTCCTCAGCTTGTCTTTAACCAGTCGACTGGTGAAGACTTTGCTCTATAACTTCATCAGACAGGAGAAGTGTCCTCCTCCAGCATCACACATCTTTGAACCCAAAGCTGAAAGCGGCCTCCTTTACGGCCTGGCCTCTGGTGTGGCAAGTAAGAGAAGAAACACAAACATAAAACCAGATACACACTAGAACGCTGGTTCTCAACTGGTCTCACTCTGGGACCCACATTTTCCTGTGGTCATTGAGTCTTGACCCACTCTCATAGGATTACAAACAAGCAAATTAATTTTCCTAAAATAAAAAAAAAAAAAACTTTTAACATACCTATTTTAAAATACAGATTTTATTTAGCAGAGTGTGCCTTTCAAAATAAGAGATTTTTGACTAGCTGTTTGCGACCTAATACCACTGCACTAGAGCAGGGATTCTTAACCTTTTTGGCACCGAGGCCCAATTTTTTCAGTGTCTAGTGACCTGGGGCCCTTAATAATCGCAGTTTAAAATTTTCACGGCCCTGTAGGGGGCGCTTGTGGCCCAACTTTGGCCAGGGTTCAGAATCCCTGCACTAGAGGACACTACTGTATCAGTTCAGAACATTGTGATCATTGTCTTGTGTTTTGCAGTCAAGTGGTAGGAAGTAATAACCTGAGGAAACTCCCTTTTCAAAACAAGTGCTCCATTATTAGGAAATATACAGCTTGAGCTTTTGACACGTTCCACCTATATCCAAGACAAGACTCATCTGAGTCATTTCTGTACTGACCATGAAAGTCAGAATTTGATTTTGTCCTTTTTTTAGGTACAATATGGTTAAAATGTTAATACCACTCATATACTGAATTTACCAAACTATAATTTACACCTTTTACAACTTTTGAAATTGGGACAAAGTTTTATACAGGATGCCATTCCTGACGCAACCCTCACCATTTATCTGGGCTGGGCTAGTGCCCCCTAGTGGCTGATGGACAGGATCAGGAATGAGGTGATCAGAGGGACAACACAAACAGGAAGGTTTGGAAAAAAGCTAGAGAAGACAGATTGAGATGGTTTGGACATGTTCAGAGGAGGGACAGTGGATACATTGGTAGAAGAATGATCCTAGAGATTGAGCTACCAGGTAGGAGACGAAGAGGAGACTGCTAGATGCAGTGAGGGAGGACTTGGAGGTAGTTGGAGTCAGAGTAGAAGATACAGAGGACAGGGGGAGATGCCGAAAGAAGAAGTTTCATATGTTCATTACATGGTTATGTTTATTATTACATTACATTATATTTGGCAGATTCATTTGTCCAATGAAATTGACTGTTTGAGGTTATAGTAACGTACAGTAAAAATGAATTAAAAAAAAATGAAACAATATATAGTTTTTTTTGGAACCAACAAAAAAAAAGTAAAAATTAGGTTTTCAACAGCCAACAATCTGGAGGTTTCTTCCTGATCCTCTGCGTCATTTTAATCCAGTTGGGGTTTTGTTACTTCCACATGACTGTGACCTTCATGGTACATGTGGCGCTCTTTGTGTCATAGTGATATGAGCAGCTAAATTAGGGATTATTACATGACATATGGCCTCATTTAAATTAATAGCCTGTGAGGAAATATACCTGGTGCCCTCACACCTCACTCGGTGTTTGTCGTAGCTCATATCACCGCAGCGTTTTTTTAAAATTTTTACTGATGCCTCGACAAAAGCTGAGTGGTTTTAATCAGTAGTTGTAATGCAATCAAACCAGTCTGTCATTTCTCCTTTTCTTCCCCTGACGTCATCGCCTGAGATACGGCCCTCTGAAGAGAAAAGAAAGTTTGACCCGCGGAGACGAGCGCGGTGACCTGAAAGTGAAGATTGTGTGTTTGTGTGTGTTTGTTTGAGTGTGTGAATTGGGCTGGGTTTCCCTCGTAGATAAATGTTCTTTGTGGGTTGCCAGTGGCAGATTCCTATCAGCGTGCTGTTTAACCCAGCCTGTCTGTCTGCCTGTAGTCAGTGATCAGCTCAATGAGTTATGGTGCCCTGTCCTGTTCTCTAATCCCCTAGAGCCTGTCTGTCTGCAGCCTCCTCCCTTATGCACACACACACACACACACAGACCGACAAAGACACAAGCTCTCTCTTATTCTCAGACGTCAGAAACAACAGCGCCATTTTTCCTCCGTTCCGGCTGTCAAACGTCAGGGCCGTGTGCGGACAACAAAGTGACATCTCCACTGGTGTCTTAGAATATCAAAATAACCCAGCCATTTCATTGAGCTTTGACCATAAACCTGCGGGCCACAACCCCTGGACCGCAGACTGGCGCCAGTCCGTGGGTCTATTGGCACTGGACTGCACGAAAAGTATGCATAGCCTTGACTTTGCCTTCTCTTTTTAAATAATCGTATTCTGAAAGATTACCAGATTCTCTCCTGCGTGTAGCAGGGTTCTCAAACTCGTGGCCCGTGGGCCATTTGCGGCCATGGAACGATATTTTGTGGCCCCCACCTTGAATTTATGATAATATTTTATAGATTTTTTGTCCACATTTTATGGTCCAGTGTTGTATTACACAGAATCTATGGGAATTTTTTTTTTTTTACTTTTTTATTGAACACTGTAAGCTGACGAGGCCCTTTGGGGAAATGATAGTGGGTGGTGACCCTTATTTGTGTTGATGGACTTCAAGATGTTTGAATTCTTCGTAAAATAACAAAGGTCTTCAGAAAGTCAGGGTAAGAGAGTGAGGAGGCAGAGGAAAAGAAGCTGCATTGACCGGACAATTCCAGAAGTCCTACTGAAATATGGATTTTTCTGGCGACAAATCGTTGCCACACACCAAGCCTGCGCTGCATAATTCGTGGGCAGCTCTCTACTGCAGTGATTCTCAACTTGTGGGTGGCGGACCCATTTTCAAAGGGTCACAGGTCACGGGGCAGAAAGAATTATACAATATTTAATAATAATCTGGGCTTTTTCTAATGCAGTGCAAGGCTGTCAATCCATCAGTAGGTGGCGATAGCGGACCGTAATGCTAACTGACAATCGGCACTTGCTTGCATAATATTTCATAATGATATTTTTAGAATTTCATTAAAAAGTTACGTTTACGTCTCTACAATAACTTATGAATAAAAAATTAATAAACTGGTAATTTATTTTAATAACAAACAATCAAGTAGATAAATAAAAAAGGGAACGCAAACTAGCTTAAAGAGTGATGAGAAGAGAAGAAGGAATAAAATATTTGCTGGCTTGCTTATTTATTTGCTTTTCAAAGCCAATTCAGCAGTGGTGAAGTGTAGTTACGACACTAAATATATTAAACATATATCAAGTCAGTTACTGAACTGTTACTAAATGTTATATTAAATAACGTTGAAAAGTTTTAATTTTTTCTTGGGTTGCGACTTGTCATTAAGGGGTAATAATGGGTCTTAAAACTCCCTCTTAGACCAAAAGTTCCACGATTATTCCACGAAGTATTAAAAGTTTCTTTTATCCCAGTTTTTATGCCGGTTTTATATTTTTTTTCAGTTGTGTTTATCAGTCACACCTTCAACACCGTGGGGAAAAAAAAGTTCCAGACATTTAACAGAACCACAGTGCATAAAAAGGTTAAAGATCACTGCCATAAAAGACCATCTCTAAACCTGGATCCAACTTCATATAATTTTGCCCGGATACTGACTCGTCAGCGTTCAGAACCAGTAGAGTGGTCGGGCCTTTCCCGAAACCAAACACTGGTCATTGCTAAGCAAAGCAAAGCACTGGTTGATTTCTGTCGCCAGTTTAATGTCTGGGGAGATTGGATGTCTCTTCCTGTCTTGCTTTTATGCACACTCTGCTGTCTGAGCATCTGCACAGGGATTATCACCCAGACTATTTGCTCAGAACCATTTGGACTCACCTCTCCCCTTTGACTCTATCATAGAACCTCCTCCTCCTCCTCGTCCTCATTTTCCTGCTTATACTGTTGTTCAGTTGACTTT
This sequence comes from Paraplagusia blochii, assembly GCA_016785265.1. Classification (NCBI taxonomy): domain Eukaryota; kingdom Metazoa; phylum Chordata; class Actinopteri; order Pleuronectiformes; family Cynoglossidae; genus Paraplagusia; species Paraplagusia blochii. The sequence goes on along the minus strand of JAFBJS010000304.1, from coordinate 227,526 downwards.
TAGTGAATAGTTTCTAGTGTAAACGTGTGCGGAGCAGACTTTCTTATCCTTCTTATTAAAGTCGTTATGATGGAAGAATGTACGAATGCTGCGGAATGTTCTCATGTCTCAGAAATGTTTATGTTGAAATGGATTTAGATTGGATTTTGGAAAATATGACTCGGATGATATATTTTAATTCCTGAGATTATCAGAGAAGTGTTTATTTACTGTCTGCAGACCAAGTTTCCTCCTGACCTTTTTCGTTGGACCACAAGTGCCTGTGTGCGTGTAGATATTTTCCTTTTTTGGATTGGAGACATTGAACCGAAGCTGTGACATTAGGCCTGTCAAACAACTTACATTTTTGTATTTTATTACAGTATATATTGTAAAAGCACAGGTGTCAAACTCAGGCCCGGGGCCCAAATCTGGCCCAAAGTATAATTTAATTTGGCCCGCAAAATCATATCAAGTTGGCCACCAGTATAAAGGCCCTAAAACACTAAACAAGCAACTAAAAACACTAAACAACATAAAAGAAACACAAAAAAACACTAGCCCCTAAAAAAACTAGCTACATTTGTAGTATTAGTGATGCATGGTCTTTGTTATAGCACAGACATTTTGGTTTTTTTTTTTGCTGTTGGTCTGTAAAAAATCTTGAAAGGCTAATTTCTCCTGTGATTCAATATTTCCAAAAATCAACATTTATTCAGGGGTGACTCTTGAAGATGGGCAATCTCATGGAGTTGCTTGGGACTACGACCACTAGGGGACCTGGTCAAAATTGTATTTGCTGCAGGAACTGAGTGTAGGCCCCAGCGGTGTCTTGCTAGGAGCCCGAAAAAACCCTAGCACTGCCCTTACATTTAATATCTGGAGAAGGGGAAATATTTGCACTTTATTTTGAAATAAATATTCCATCTGGAAAAGTAAATTATTGGAAAGTACAACTTTATATTTAGCTAAGTGGAGTCGGTGGATTTTAGTCACTACTTGTAATGAATGCTTGTGTCCTCAACAATGCACATTGAGGAAACTGCCTTGGCTTGTGAATGAGTTGCGGTGATTTCCGACTCAGGGCGTTTGTTTGTCTCTGTTCTTATTTAAAGTTCCAGACGGATGTCATCGAGTGACTCTGTCTTACTGTCAACTACTGGTTTAGCTACTCACTTAACAGCAGCCATGACTAAAAAAAAAAAAATTGTGTATTTCCGGTAAGCCGACCGACTGGGAATTTCTGCATCATGATTCCTGAACGTAAGGCTTTTATTATACATTTCCCTCGATATTTAAATGTATGTCTCGTTAATATGTCATAATTCTTTCTTTTAACTCTTTCAAGCAAATGTTAAAATATTTGAATCCATTAGATCCACTGTAGAAGACATTTGGGAGAATTCCCTGTGTATCAGTAAGTGGCCCGTCAAACTTTTAAATGCGGCCCACTTACCAAGACTAAATTAAGAAAATATCTATATTATTATTACGCTTCTGCTTTTTCCCTTTAATGCCTGCATTTGCACAGTTCATGACGTCGTAAAGGGTCTTAGAAATGTAGTATTATATAGTTTTATACATGACTTTTGCATTTACATTCACATGTACACTCCACGTCTCATCCTTCTGCTTTTGACTCCGCCCCTATGTCCAATTTTGGGATCCTATTGTGGCCCGTGAGTCAAAAATGTAGCCCATACCTGCCTTGCCGGACTGTTGTCATCCATAAGCTGTTCGATTGGAATTGTTTTTTGGTTCGCAACTGAAAAACTATTGCCACAGAATTTTTGTTCCAGCTCCAAACACCTCCAAACACCTTCAGCTAGATCAGGCATCGGCCAAGTTTTTGACTCACAGGCCGCAATCTGTCTCTTATACACATCTAGATGTGTATAAGAGACGTGTATAAGAGACAGGTCAACTACTGGTTTAGCTACTCACTTAACAGCAGCCATGACTAAAAAAAAAAAATTGTGTATTTCCGGTAACCATGACCGACTAGGAATTTCTGCATCATGATTCCTGAACGTAAGGCTTTTATTATACATTTCCCTCGATATTCAAATGTATGTCTCTTTAATATGTCATAATTCTTTCTTTTAACTCTTTCAAGCAAATGTTAAAATATTTGAATCCATTAAGTCCACTGTAGAAGACATTTGGGAGAATTCCCTGTGTATCAGTAACGTTACCTAAAACCATAGAGTAGGTGTGGGCAAACTAAGGCCCAGGGGCCAGATGTGGCCCCCTATGTCCAATTTTGGGATCCTATTGTGGCCCGTGAGTCAAAAATGTAGCCCATACCTGCCTTGCCGGACTGTTGTCATCCATAAGCTGTTTGATTGGAATAATTTTTTGATTCGCAACTGAAAAACTATTGCCACAGAATTTTTGTTCCAGCTCCAAACACCTCCAAACACCTTCAGCTAGATCAGGCATCGGCCAAGTTTTTGACTCACAGGCCGCAATTGGTCCTACAATTGGATGGGTTAGGACAGGGGTGGGCAAACTAAGGCCCGGGGGCCACATGCGGCCCGTTGAGCCTTTTAATGCGGCCCGCCATCCAAATTAAATAATTTATTTATATTATAATTAAACTTCCGACTTTTCCCTACAATGCCTGCATTTTCCCAGTAGATGACATAATAGGCTATTAGAATTTAGTATTTTGGGTTTGATGCATGACTTTTACTTGCCATTTATCTTAGCTTACACGAACACTCCATCTCTCTGCTCTTGACTCGGCCCCGTGTCCAATTTTAGGAGAAATTGTGGCCCTCAGGTCAAAAAGTTTGCCCACCCCTGGGTTAGGATCAACTAGATGGAGTGTTGGTGTGAACTAAGATACATTACATGTAAGAGGCATTTTACTTTTCTCTACGACATCTATTGTCAATGAAAGAATTATTAGACCACCCTTATTTTCTTCAATTTCTGGTTTAATTCAATGCCTGGTACCACTTAAGGTCTATTCCCTGAAGAATACAATGAACAAAAACATGTGATGCCTACAGTAAATGCACCGTTTTTGCACTACAGCTCCATAGCTATTGATGTTAGAATTTAAGGGACTTGTCCCCCATGCCTTGGTCTGCCCGTGCCGGCTGTAATGAATTTTTCCAGAACGGAAGAATTTGGCGGCAATCATGAAAAACTCGACGGTGTTCCTGTCTTGAACTTGGACGCATTCACTTCCCCCCCCTTGTCCTGAAACCTAAATTCCAGTTTAAACATGCCAGCCGCCATGTCCGTGTCTGACCTCTCCGCTCACTTTCTTCTTCTTCTCTTTCCTCCTCGTCGTGTCCTCCTCCTGTTTTTCCACTCGGCCTGAGGCCAGGGCCGGGGCGGCCAAGTCAGTGTAGTGTTATTGGGTTTACATGGTGGGCAGGCAGGCAGACAGACAGACAGGCAGAGGGAACTGAGCCAGATGGATAACAAACAGCACCCACTAAGGTGAAAGAGAGTTCTGAATGCGTGTGTGTGTTTGCGTGTGTGTTAGTGGGCAGGAAATGTGGCTGCCAGACCGGGCTCTCTGACATTGTTGGGCCAGTCACTGTGGTGCCAGTGATGAGATGAACACGGCTCCGTCACAACTTGGCCTCCTCTCCGCTCTCTGTGAGGCTGCCTTCCTCTCAGACTGAGCTGCAGAAACATTAAAATATCATGAATGAAGAAGAGGAGATAAACAACCAGTGCTAATTTTATTATTTCTCTCTGGGGCGTTTAGGTTTTATTGCCCCGGCCTTTTCGTCCATGTCTTTTCAACTCGGCGTCCCTAACCCTTCTTACAGGAAATGTGAATTCCCAAGTCAGACAGTGTGACTTGTTACCAGTCGTCTGCGAATTTATGGGCAAAACAACGTATAAATCACGGATGTTATTGCATTTTCTAATCAGTCACAAGTTGTTTGAAAGAATCTGTTTGGCGAGGAAGGGAGAAAGAGTACGAGAAAACGCCTTTAGCTTATCATGCGTGACGGTTCTGAGCTTTTATGACTCCTTCTTACATCACAAAGTTCTTCATCCTGTCTCCTTCCGGGGATTTAATCTCCCTGGTTTTTTCTTCTTTCAGTCTCTGCTTTTGATAAAACGCAGTGTTTCTCATGAAGCATGTGACTCCTTTTTTGTTTTACACTAATTAGCACTTTTTCTTCACTGAAATACTTGGTGGTTGACCCACGAGAAGATGTGATGTCAATGCATCAAAGCTGGGTGGATAGAAACCTCCTCTCATGACATGACTTCACACTTCAGGAGTTGAAGCGTCAACCTCACTATGCCGCTGGTTCAATATTGGCCACTTGGTGGCGACAAATTCTCTAGGTTGAGTTTCCCTTCCAGTGGCTCGATCGTTAACACCCCATGAGTGCGTTCTAGAAAGGCTTGGCTCGTGTGTTCTGTGCGGCCAGACGTGCAGGAGCCGCAGGCTGTCGTTGTGGAGCTCGGTGTTCAAGCTCTTCAAGCTGCTCCACGCAGTGATGTAACTTTGTAATGTAACTTTCCCTTTGTTCCTGAAAAGTAGAACCAGTCGACCAGGTATCCAGGACTTCTGCGTAAACATATTACATCATAATAAATTCATATCTACTTTGCCAAAGAGTAAGATGCTATTTTTTGCACAATTACATAAAATCTCTAAATTTATTACTCGTACGCTTTTGAGTCTCATGTGTTTGACTTTGGAAACTTTTATTTTTATATGTACCTGGTTTAGACTTGGAATAGGAATAGAGACCCTAGGAATAGGTATAAAAAAAACAGAAGGTAGAGCTGGAGGTGGAGAAATTTTTGTTTAGGAGAGACAAGGATGGACAGGATCAGGAATGAGGTGATTAGAGGGACAACACAGACAGGAAAGTTTGGAGAAAAGGCTAGAGAAGATAGATTGAGATGGTTTGGACATGTTCAGAGGAGGGACAGTGGATACATTGGTAGAAGAAAGATCCTAGAGATGGAGCGACCAGGTAGGAGACAAAGAGGAGATTGATGGATGCAGTGAGAGAGGACATGGAGGTAGTTGGAATTGAAGATACAGAGGACAGGGGGGAGATGGAAATTGTTGACTCACTTAGGCAGCTTCTGAAAAGGGACAAGCCGAAAGGAAAAGAAAAAAAAGAAGTAACTGGTTTATGCAGATTTGTATAAAAAAATAAATGTTTCCTTCTGGACATTATTGGAGCTCCTCTCCCACAGAGTCAAAAGAAAGGGAAGAGAGTGAATATGGCTGGACTTTTATGTAAAACACCCCCCGTCTTCTGGATGTCCTAATTGGAGGTACCCACCTGTCCATCAAAAGGCCCCCTGTCCATTGCCACAAGGCATGTTAAACAGAACAATTTTGTGTAATTACACCAAAAAAAAAAAAAAATTATATAACCAATGTTACATATATCTTTGCTGATTTGTACAAAAACATTTCCATACTTCAACAATTATTTTTTCTTTGCTTAAAACTAGAAATGAATCTTAGACAGATTTAAGATTGAAAATTGTGATTTAAACACAGAAGGGTTCTATTATCTTACCTGGAGAGTCACTGAATAGAGGAACTGCAAGATTTAGATTAAAAAAAAAAGATTTTTCATAAAAAAATATATATATCCCACCTTCATTTTCCTTGAGATGCAATTTTTTGCACTAATACTCTTAAAATCTGAGTTTGAAGTTTCTTTTAAAACATTAACCTTTTTATTAACTCTCAACAGTTTTGGCTTATCACTCAAATCAAAATATTTAAAGACCATATTGACATATATTTCTGTTCTGACATGTTTCAACATTTATTATATCCCTGTCGATCGGTTTCCTTTTCCCAAAACTTGAAATTAAATTGGTCTTAGTTGAGTTGAAGATTGACAGTCGTTACTTGAATGAAAAAAGATTGTTTTCATTGGTTTAATCTTTTTTTCTTAAAACTTTTTGACCTTCAGAAGATCGCTGCAGTAGATACATGTGTTTCTGATCTGTCTTGGTTGACTCTCTCGCTGTCCCTAAATTCCAGGCGGTCTGTGGAGTGTCTTCACGTTGGGTGGAGCTGGCAGTAAAGCAGGATTGGACCAGGAACACGACCCCTTACCTTTGTCCAACCAGAGCCTTTTGTTACTGCTGGTCCTGGCTAATCTGACAGATGGACCCGACTGGCCCAACCCATACCGCCAGGCCATCACCTGTTTCAGAAACACACAGGGTGAGGATGAGAACATCCACGGTGGACACACCACAGTGCTTTCTCGTCGTGACTAAACCCCCATCCTGTCCTCTTTCTCTGTAGACACGTCCACGTTGTCCATGGAGCAACCTCACGCCTTTCAGATCAACTTCAACAGTTTGTACACGGCGCTCTGTGAGCAGCAGCGCTCCGACCAGGCCACTTTACTGCTCTACACCCTGCTGCACCAGAACGCTAACATGAGGACGTATATGCTGTCCAGGACTGACATGGATAACCTGGTGGGTAGGATGGAGTCGGGAACATTTTGACTTTCCTGTGCACGAACCATTCAGGCATTCATTATTCATAATAAAGAGGGGAAAAAAAAAATCCTCTCACTTTTATGCATAATTTGATTTAATAGCCAGGTGGAGGCGAATGGCCGCGTTTGATCAACGTATAATTGGCCGGGCTTCAAAAAAAAAAAAAAAAAAAGTGCATAGGGTTTGAATGATGTTTTTTCTCCTGCATATGCACATTAAACGTTTCATCCAGGGCCAATGGAAAGGCTCAGTAAACAGTTAACATGTATACAGTGGCAGCTGGTGCTCTATGTGCACGTGGGACTGTGCCAATTACGCCTCACAGTAAATAGCAAGGTGATTGCATTCAGGCGTTTACTGAGCAAAATCAATCTGCAACCCAGCGTGGAGGAGGGAAACATTGTGTTCCTGTTGAAACAGCCCAAAGTGTGGCTTTTGACACGGTCCAACATGCAGACTTTTCAATTTCTGTAAAAATATAATATATATTTATATAATTAGGAATGAAGCTATTTTTGTGGCTTGGTAGAATATATAATTTTTGTTCCTGTGATTTTCTCAATTTTTCACTTATATTTCATATATATATGATATTAACAGCATTGCTTTATTTAATATTAATGCCTGCATAGTAAAACGCCGTCATTACCAGATGGAGCAATGGTTACGAACATAGTGAGGCTGCTAATGAGTCGAACATCTTTCACCGCGGAAGAGAAGGGCCGCGCTGCACAACAACGTAATGAGATGAAAACTGCGCAGCTTTTATTTCCTCTTATTCTGACGCGACAGTTCTGTTCCACAGATTTATTTTATTTATCATTTTTACAACAGAATTGTGCTTTGATGTTGCTTTTCAGTATCAGTGGTTGAAATTGTCTTATAAAATTCAATAACAGATTGATATTTTGTGAGACCAGCCGTGATGGGTGGAGGGACACTAGGAATAGGCAGGAGACAGAGCTGGAGGTGGAGGAGTTAAAGATGCTGAGGTTCTCTTTAGGAGAGACGAGGATGGACAGGATCAGGAATGAGGTGATTAGAGGGACAACACAGAC
>JAFBJS010000304.1:207917-219476 GCA_016785265.1 Paraplagusia blochii | reverse complement strand
AGATGGATGCTGAGAAAAAAAATGGTTTTGGAGATGTTGCTCTTCAGTAGGCAAGTTCTGATTTGTGCAGAAAATCTGGTTTTACCATGGGAACATGGGATCCTTTGCTTGAATACCAGAGGCATGAACTTCAGAAATTAAAAGACACTGGTTAATGAGCAGGTTTGAGGTTTTCAAATGTAATAAAAGACCTGTCAGAGTTCTAATCCTCCACTCTCCCTCCTCCTCCCCGCAGGTGTTACCCATCCTCGAGATCCTGTACCACGTTGAGGAGAGAAATTCTCACCATGTCTACATGGCCCTCATTATTCTCCTCATCCTCACTGAAGACGATGCCTTTAATCGCTCCATCCACGAGGTGGTGGGTAGATGAAGCTCAACACACACTGGTCACGTTTTAGGGATTTCGCCCTAAACCTCCCATTACTTTCTCCCGTTGGGTAATTGTGCTTCTCTCTCCCCCGTTCTCCCATGATTACTCTGTTTAAGATGCTGAAGAACGTCTCATGGTACACGGAGAGATCACTGACAGAAATCTCTCTGGGCAGTTTGCTCATCCTGGTGGTAATCCGCACCATCCAGTTCAACATGACGAGGACCAGGGTAAGGTTCTCATTGTAGTAGGAACAAAAGACTAATTTACTGGTCCAATAAATACCTGTTTTAGCTGTGAGATAAAATAACGTATGGTTGTCCCTGGTTTGAGTACCAGTTCAGATCCGTAGGCTATTTGATACTGGGACGCAGTGAAAATATATCATTAAGTTTTGCTAATTTATTCATTTAAAGATAATAGGATTTACCATAAAATGTGGAGAAAAACGCTATAAAATATTATTAGAAATTTAACTTTCACATCATGGTGGGGGCCGCAAAATATCGTTCCGCGGGCCGCAAATGGTCCACGGGCCACGAGTTTGAAACTCTGGCTCTAAGGTATTGAATTTTGTTGTTTCCCAAAGACAGCGTTGCAACCCTAAGATGGATTGAAAAATATTTTTTTGGTGTTATCTTGCATCTTGTAACCTAGGAGTTCAATTTTAATCAAACAGTTTTTTATTTTTATTATTATTTTAACTGTTTTTTGTTGTTAAAAAACTTTAGTAATATTAATTGTTTCAGTATCACAATTAGGTCAACAATGAGATATCTTCATTATGTCCCATTAAAAAAAAAAAACATGTAATATTTGGTTTAATTTCGGTTTAATTTTGATTAGATTCGATTAGAAACCATAACCATTTGGGGTCCCAAAATAAGTATAATGATATTGTTAATAAATTATTTGATTTGGACAAGATTGGGGGGGCCGCATCGAAAATGCTCAACGGGCCGCATCTGGCCCCCGGGCCTTAGTTTGCCCATGTCTGCAGTATATACAAGTAATTGATATTGTTAATCATTGCTTTCTGATGGAAATATCTGTAAAGTGACAAATATAAGTCTCACTCTGTCCTCCGTCCTCAGGATAAATACCTCCACACCAACTGTCTGGCTGCTCTGGCCAACATGTCGGCCCAGTTTCGATGTCTGCACCAGTACGCCGCCCAGCGCATCATCAGGTGAGGAACGCACACAGTTACCGTTGTCTAGATATTAGTGGTTTTATTGTAATTCCTTATTTGAGGTTTCTTTTCTGTGACACTATTTCTCATTGAAGAGCTTTTCGCTACTTTTCGAACAATTTCCGAACTATTTAAAGTAAATAACTGCCAAATACAAGCTGGAACCTACAATTGAACCTTGATTTGCCAAGTTTGCTCTGGTTTGCTTTACAACCACAGATTGCAACCGCTTTTATTTTACTGTAAAAAAAAACCTCAAGTCAGCAGAAAAAGATAATATGAGGCCCAACGTATAGTATCTGAATGCTGTATTTGCTGAGAGGGCCATTTTCCCCCGTACGATAGTTTATATAAAAGACGACAAGAATGCATTTCAGACAGACTGGAGGTCCGACCACCAAGATATACATTATATCATTCATCTGGGTCTCGGGCCCAGACCCTCCTCACTGCACGTATGTGAAAAATGTCTCTCCAAACCACAGGAAATGATGTGAGGGATGATCTGAAGCTTTTTTTTTTTTTTTTTTTTTCATTTACTGAAATCAACAGCACCACTGCTGTGTATCATATCTAGCTGGTGTGTATTCCCCTTTTATTAATTGCTGCCTTATGAAAGCGGGATGCCTCAGAACAATCATCTGCGATGAATAAAATCATCTCTGCGAGGCAACCGCAGAAGCCAACGGAGAGACAGAAATTGCACAGAGAGAGACGGGGGAATCGGATCTTTCATCCAGTCCACATACGAACATGCTTTTGAATTATTCATGCGTCGGCAGAATGTATTTATTATTGCAACATGGAATAATGGATATTAGGAATTGCATTTTTACCGAGGTGCGTCCGTCCATAGGGGAGAATAGCTGTTATGCAACGTGAGGGAGTGGGCTTGGCCGGGCGAAGACAGGGAAGACAGGGAGGACCAGGTCCAAACCGCACACACAAACACGTGCCCGAGACAGACATCAAATCATTCATGTCTGTTTGTTAACTTCAGACACACCAGGGAAAAATGTTTCCTTCCCCAAAGATGTGCACACATTTACGCAAGCACACTCCAGGGTCCTCTTATCAGCCGGCCCGCGCCTCTCTCTATCTGAGAGGGTTCGGAGTCGGAGAGGCACGCCGTTCCGTACGAGAACTTCTACGTGTCCGAGTCGTGGTGACGTGACTGTGACTGACTGCATGTCTGATAATAATGATAATGATGATGATGATGATGATGATGGTCTGGGCTGGGTCAAACTGGCTGCTTGGCTTCTAGATAAAGGGGGCGGGGGGGTTAAGACAGGGAGGACCAGGTCCAAACCGCACACACAAACACGTGCCCGAGACAGACATCAAATCATTCATGTCTGTTTGTTAACTTCAGACACACCAGGGAAAAATGTTTCCTTCCCCAAAGATGTGCACACATTTACGCAAGCACACTCCAGGGTCCTCTTATCAGCCGGCCCGCGCCTCTCTCTATCTGAGAGGGTTCGGAGTCGGGGAGGCACGCCGTTCCGTACGAGAACTTCTACGTGTCCGAGTCGTGGTGACGTGACTGTGACTGACTGCATGTCTGATAATAATGATAATGATGATGATGATGATGATGGTCTGGGCTGGGTCAAACTGGCTGCTTGGCTTCTAGATAAAGGGGGCGGGGGGGGTTTCCTGGCAAGAATTTCCACATGGCAGCCAGACACTGCTGAAGTCTGCTTCATAATTGACTCCAAGAGAATGGAGGCTGGAGCTGTTTATTTACAAGCCGCAGTGGTCGGGTGTAGTTTTGATCCTTCTATCTTTATATTCCATTTTGGCTGCGTTCTCTATGGCTCTCTGCCAAAGGCAAAATGTAAATATTTAAAACGGAGAATATGCGATACGGACAGATCCATAAATCACTACCTGCTTTTCCGTTGTGCTCCTCGTAAAGCACCTTCCCCCGGCCCACTCCTCCACCCGTCCCGCCCCACCCCGCACGTACAAATTTAAATGCACTAATTACTCTTTTACTATCAGCAGTTCCGCTGCCAAGATTTTAGAACTTCTCCCAAGACCTAAACGACATTTAGATACAACCGCAGTGCAAGTTATGAAATGAAATTTGTGCAGAATCCGCTGTATGATGTTGCACACTCATGACCACACACTGTGGGTGTCCAAATAAACCATAACTGACAGAGACGGAGAAGTTTTCTTTCCCAACTAGACCTCTAGTCTGTCAGTATTTCAGCCTCATAGCTCACCTCACGACCTAAACCGGGGCACAGCCATCTCAAGGGCAGTGGCCTAGGGGTTAAGGAAGCGGACTTGGGTCTGTAAGATCCCTGGTTCGAATCCCACTACCACCAAGTCACCACCAAGATGCCCTGAACAGGGTATCGTCCCCACACACTGCTCCCCGGGCGCTCATTAGCTGCCCACTGCTCACTTTTATGATGGGTTAAATGCAGAGGCTAAATTTTGTTGTGCGCTAACTCTTGCGTTATTTATGATTAATTTAAGAAATTAAATTAAGAAGGACTTTTTCCAACCGACACTATGATTTTCTTTTACATTGTCAGAAACAAACCAATTATTTTTCCGGCCTTATATTTAAAGCAGGTCCCAGATAAATGTACAGGTATAAACACATTTAAAGGATTTGTGTCCCGTGGAATGATTTTTTTTTTTTTTATAACCGCAGTTGCAAGTTAGGAAATTAAATTTTCATAAATCTTTCATCTTCCACAGTGTTCCCCAACCTTTTCTGCTTCACAGACTGGTTAAATGTCTCGTACAATTTTCACGGACCGGTCATTAAGTCGTGGCAGATAAAAACCCCTTAATAAAAGTAAATTTCCAGTGTTCTGAAATATTTTCCTACCTATAAAATCTTCCTACCCGAATTAACTGTGCATGGGCACAACAAGGTTTTCTTAAGTGCACCCAGGCTATAATTTTCCGCTACCAGACCGGTATAAAAAGTTAGAATCTTGTATCAATGACTCATTTTGAGTTTAATGTTGTTGTCTTCACTGAGAAAATATTTCCTAATCAAATATAGTTGCATTATTGATGATGGAATCCTAGCCATTCTATTGGTCAGTTCTTTAGTTGATATGGGTATGGATCAAATGGAAGTAATAGACAGATGGAACCAAAAGGAAACATTATTTCTCTGCGGCCTGGCACCAATTCACCCACGGACCGGTACCGGTCCCCGGCCCAGTGGTTGGGGACCACTGATCTCGCATATTCATGGCCACACGCCGTGTGTGTCCAAATAAAACTGACAGAGACAGAGATGTGTTTCCCAACTAGACCTCGTCTGTCAGTGTTTTAGCCTTATAGCTGATTTAAGGATTAGCGCAGCCTGGTGGAAATCCCTCCATGTCGATCATTTCCTGCCCTTGTCCGTCACTGCCTTGGTATTAATAAGGGATGTGAAAGAGCAGCTAGTCAAAGTGCGTTATTGTGGTCCGGAGGCCCAGGTGGCGCTCCTTTGGTGGTCTCTCTCTCCCTCCCTCTCTCTGAATAGAGCAGATAGTACAAGAGATCCCATTAGGCGAACACAGCTCCTTTGACATTAGGTCCGTAGATAACAGGTAGACCCTCCATGTGGCTGCTCAGATACCTCCATTCAGCTATCATTAGGCCAATTAGACGGCCTGGAGAATGCTGAGAGATGCGGTGTGTGTGTGTGTGGCTTTTCCACTGCTGATGGATGGACAGGTGTTGTTGCTGTAGAAATCAATTTGTGCATCTCAAATTGCCCCCCTCGCTCTGCCTTCTACTCTGTCAGGTCGTCTGCATTTACTATTCACAGATGAACACTAAATATAAAGGATACGAGTATCCATCTTTATACCAGTATGCATCTTTTATTGTTCTTCAAACAGTGAACATTTCTTTTTTTCATTAAAAACTAGAAAAATCCTGTTCCATATAGAGTAAATTTATACAAAACATTATTTTTATTTTTTTCAGTGTACTCTACGAATGGACCAGGCGTTCTATACCCGATCATAGCTAACTCTAATGTTTAAATGTTTAAAATTCAAAAAATTTACAAATTTTTTGAATTTTGTTTTTTATTGACATTCAGTTGCATATACAACAAATACAATACTTCTATCGTTACACATTATAAGCATGAATACCCCTTTCTTAGTATTTGAAAAAAGAAAAAAATCTATAAAAAAATCTAAATACATGCAACGAAAACAAAATAGAAACACAGCAAAACCAGAAAAAGGGAGTGATATTTTGTAGCTTTTAATAATTTTCTAGAGCATTGTTTCCCAAATACTGGGTTGTAAAATGTTTTTTTTGTTCATTTCACAATATGTTTCCTAAAAGTTCGCGATAATTTTTGACAGTTACTGAGACTTCGTCAACAATAAAATATCCTCGTTGATGTCCAATAATGGTCAGTGATTTGCAAACAATGTCCACTGACAAAGTTTGTGACTTTTAAAATATGAGTCACCAGAAAATAAGTTTTTGGAAACAATGTTGTGGAGATTATTTACCATGTAGGATGAGGTAACAGTGTACACACACAAATCTGTCCAATTTTTTTTTTTTTTTCTCAGTGAACACACTTGTCATGTAGTTGCGAATGTCTGTGGTTTAAAAGCTGCCATTAGCTCCTTGTTTGTGTGTCTGCCTCTGTGTCCGCGTGCATGTGTGTGTTTGTGTGTGTCACACAAGCTTGTTATCTTTACCCATCCTGTTGTTACTAGCAGCCAGACTCTGTGACTCTTGATGTCCTGCTATCACATACCACACTGCAGTCCCATCCAGACAAGAGTGCACACAAATGGACAACTGTCACCTCCAGAAGAAACAAGCAAAGACATGTGGCTCAGTCAGGGGATAGTTTACAAAGTTGAGCTTTGGTGTAAAATTTTGTAAAAAAAAAATTAAATATATCAACACATATAAGGCCAAATTAAAAAAAATGTGTTTCTAGTAGCTGGTCTGATCGAGAATTACAGTAAATGTACATTTACAATAATATTTTAGTAAAAAGGATGTTAGTTTGTCATAATACTTTGTTAAAACACATTCAAGCACATGTAGAAGACTTAGGGACAATCCTGCTGTGTCTGGATTGGTCCATAGCCGTCACATGCTGAACTGTGTTGCTGCCTTCAAATCCTATTACGCTTTGAATAAGTTAGTTCTGCAAAAAAAATGCCGGGTCAAAAAGACTGGACAGGACTTTTTGGGACAAACTTGTTGCTGTGCGATCTGCAAGAGTGTTCACCTTACGGCCTACACTATATAAATTCTAGAGTTATATATGTTTTATGTGTATATATCTATATATACATATATACATAATATATGTAAAGTATATATAAAATATATTAATATATTTATTAATATAAATATATTAAATATATATCTATGTATATATATATATATTCAATTTAAGAAATACATTTTTTCCCACCTCTATAATTTCATTTCACGTTATCCGAAAAACACAAAAAGTATGTTTTTTTGGCCTTATAATTAAGGCATGGGGTCTCAAACTCATGGCCCGTGGGCCATTTGCGGCCCGTGGAATGATATGTTGCGGCCCCCACCTTGATGTGTAGGTTGAATTTCTAATATTTTATAGATGTGTTCTCCGCATGTAATGGTAAATCCTATAGTTCTCAAAACCCTGATCCACAGTCTCCCCTACTGGTTCAGTGTTGTATTACACAGAATCTATGGGAAACTGATTATTTTTATTACATTTTTTCTTTTGTATTGAACACTGAAAGTTGACGTGGCCCTTGGGTGAAATAATAGTGTGGGTGGTGGCCCTCAACTTATTTGAGTTTGAGACCCCTGATTTAAAGACTTTCCTCTGCTCATCAGCAAAAGTAATGGTCATTTTTGGGTGTTGGTGTATTTTGTCTTCAAAGACGGGCATCACTTATCGACCATTGTTTGTCCCCCTTTCCTCTCTTTCTCCCCTCTCCGTCTGTCCCCCATCCCCTTGACTGTGTCTCTACTACAGCTTATTTGCTTTGCTTTCCAAAAAGCACAACAAGGTTTTGGAGCAGGCAACACAAAGTCTCCGTGGAAGACAGGGAGACAACACAGCCTTGCCCGACTATGTGAGTATATTTACATGAAAAATACACGCACTGCTAACACAATGGGTACACAATCTTTCCCCTGGCTGTCTCTGATTGGCTGATTGACTTCAAAAATTACTTCACTTATGCAAATCACGCCACTCTAGGACTACCAGAGGTTAATCCTATCTTATGCCAAAATCACATGTCAATGCAGCAGTTGGTGACAGTTTAATAAGTAGTTACAGGACTTTGCATATAATGTGCCTAAACAAATCAGAGTGTCTTTGTTGTTTAATTCAGCTTAAGCTACCCAAAAGGTTAGTCATAGACACTTAATTGACATTTGGCGAGTTGTTTTTGTAATGTTTTATGAACTAAATTAAACTATTTGGCTCCTTTTTTTGCAACATTTCTGTGTAGAGACCAGTGTTGGAAACTGCTGCCAAATGTGCATAACCTTCATTTTATTAGGTTGTATTGTTGTCTGCGTCATGGTTTACAATTGCGCAGTGTCTTTTTGGTCTGTCTGAGGTTTTCTTTGCATCATAAACAACAAAAAAGCATCAAAATTAAACATAATGTATGTGCTTTCACGGCACATACGCCACTACACAACAAATCTAGCCGGCATATAAGGGCCTTTACATAATCCACGGTTGTAATTGATTTATATAAAGCACCAAACGTATTAACTACAGCAACAAATTGTACTTTCAAGTGACATCTTGCACCATTTCTTGGTTCTTTTTCTCAGCTTTATTTCCCAGGTTTAATTTGCATTGAAATTGTTTCCTTCCTCGGATAAATATTTAATTCACAAACCTGTAGCTTTAACTTATTTATACGCAGCAGCGCTATAGTAACGTAGGGATCGCCGCGTAACATCGGTATCAATCTGAATTGAAATCTTAATGGCGCCGCAGCCCCGATGCGCCACGAAGTGTTGGAAACTAAAGCAATAAACCGCCGCTGAAGTTGTTCCAGGGAAACTTGATAAACGTGATGTGACTCATGGTAACATCCAGCCCTGACCAGTGGGTGCAGTCTGCTGACTGTTGACTGTATATTAATGTGTATTTGTGCTCAGGCACCTCTGCCCTGGGGTTTGTCTGTCTACATCGCAGTCTGGCTGTCTCATTAGATTTGCATGGTTTTAGATAAGCCTGCGCAAACTGTAGTGTGTTTGCGTGTTTGTGTGTGTGACTTGTTAGTGGGTCCCTACACATGCCTTTGGGTTTGGGGGAAACGGTTGTGTTTGAGTGCTGTTGAAGGCAGGACGACTGTCTGGAGGGAGCGTACAGACAGACAGACATCTGCTGAAGCGCTCGTGCTCGTGAAAACATTAAACGCTCTCGTACAGTTCTTCCCAGCCGAGCTCTGATACTGCACTATCTCTGTCTCTGTTATGTACACAAAGGGAACATGATAAGAACAATACAGGTCACGAATGGGGGAAAACAACAACTTCTACTTAAACCTCCTGTATTTAAGGTAGGGCTACAATTAGCTGAATAATAGTGTACTTCATAATGATCAGGCCAAAACATATTTATACAACAAAATGTATTTATTTGTTGTATTTGTCATAGTTCTTTATTTGAATGGATTCAGCTATAGTGTTCAGAATAATCTGTGTGTGTGTGTGTGTATGTATATATATATATGTGTATATATATATATATGTATATATATATATATATATATACATAGACATTAAACAGCATAATTTTCAGTAAATCACTGGAAAAATTGGGGTGTTCTATATATATAAATATGACTATAAGTGTATATATGTAAATATATGTGTGTATGTATATATTAGTCAGTCATATATGTATATATATACATATATATACATACAGTGTATATATATATATGTGTGTATATATATATATATATTCTTAAAGTCATATTTATATATTTATATATGTACTCTACGGGTCAAAAGTTTTAGCCCCAATTTTTCCAGTGCTTTTACTGACAATTATGCTGTTTAATGTCTCATTGCATTCAGACGTGGAAGCATAGTACAAATAAGCATTCGGAGTCAAAAAATAACTTATGGAATCAATTTATAGACAAAAATTTGGGTGTTTGGGTGTAAAACTTTTGACCGGTAATCTATATATATATATATATAATTTTAATAGTATATAGAACTATAGGAAAAAAGGATATCAATAATTTAAGAGTTTAGTCTGAATTTATTTTAAATAGCTTTAAGTATTTTATTAATGTAAAAAAAAGATATTCTTACTAAGGTTGTGCAGAACCTGATCTCTCTACAAAAGCATTTTTTTTTTTTTTCTGGTCATTCCTGCTGAAATGTACAGTATTCGTCATCTTTTTTTCTTTTTGCCAACCTCCAGCTTGAAACGTTCCGCTGTGCATAGATGAGCTGATCAAAAATGAGGGCAATTTATTTCTTGATTAAACCAGAACTTGCTTTAATCCAATGAAAGTAGAATTAGAAGGTAAGGAGAAAGGATTGGCTCTCAGCGGCGACTAGTGCGGTTGAAAATATATACGTATAGATTGGAATGTGTGAGATTTATTGATCTGTTTTTGTGTCATGGCTTTGTTCTTTATTTCTATTTAAATAACAGCAAAATTATACATAAGGAAAACCACCTGATTTAGCTGACTGGAGAGACAGATCTGGATTGCGAGCCATACACATGCCGGACCGTGCCAGCGCTCACGAACCAAAGTCTTATTACTCCCTTGAGAAGCTAGTTCTGCATAAAATATCTTTTTTTTTTCAGATTATTTTATTGCGGTAAGCTTTATGTAACTTGCTCTTTTTTTCTGAGCTTAAGATTGCGTTGTTCAGAGACACCAAAGCAACAGTAACAACAACGTTGCTGGCCTTATGACCTACTCTGCATAAACATGGACGCAGCCAGGACATAGCTCAAACTCTCACGTTGTTCATGTTTATTTAAAATGAACCAGAACCAACACTCCTTATATTATTTTTTTCCTGTTCTTTTGGGCCTTAGAAATGTCACTTAAGGTCCTGTCAATGCAAGGTCAATATTACGACATTGTTTGTCAAAACTGAGTCTATTACCCAAGGCAGGATTCCATTATGATTGTTTCATGGGAATTGTATCAAAGTACATTTCTTGGAAAACTGTCTGACATCCTGTCTGGGTCATAGACTTAAGAGACGGAGGACTGATCAGTATGTCTGATGTCCTCATCCTTGAGCATAGACTATACTAACTTGAGATGGCACTGGTTCCCATGTCTACAAAGGTTCTACTATCTGCAGGAGGGTTGTTCTTTCTGCGTGTGTGCACTCACCCCTTTTGTCCAAATCAGAGCGTGTCTAAGACGCAGAGTGAGCTGCACATGTTTACTACACACGTAACCTTCTCCATGTGTTTGGTAGCAAACATCTTGTTCTTATTCCGAAGTGTTTTTAAGTCTCTGATAAGGCCCGTTCTGTTGTGCCGTCCTGAGGGAAGAGAAACTTTTCTGTCTGGCCTCCATTCTCACCTAGAATTTTTTGTTTGTACTTGTTAATCATGCAGATAATGTTTGGATTTTTTTCTATTTTTTTTTTCAAATACATGAAACCTTCCACAGAGTCTCATTTGTCAACACAGACGACTGGGTTTCAACAGTGTGTGTCAACTTGTCTGGTGTGACGTTGAGCTATTCTTCACTATTTTACTTATTTTTAACTGTGCTGTCCTTGTCCAATGGTAGTTGGCCATTTTCAGTTGACAGTTTGTCATTGAAAATTCACACACATATATAGGAAAACCCCACATGGTAACATCAGCCACTTCTTCTTCTCCTTTCAGCTTGTCCCTTTTTTCAGTTACCACAGCGAGTCAACAATTTCCATCTTCCCCTGTCCTCTGTGTCCTCAACTCTAACTCCAACTACCTCCATGTCCTCCCTCACTGCATCCATCAATCTCCTCC
>JAFBJS010000304.1:148288-207861 GCA_016785265.1 Paraplagusia blochii | reverse complement strand
GTGTCTAAGACGCAGAGTGAGCTGCACATGTTTACTACACACGTAACCTTCTCCATGTGTTTGGTAGCAAACATCTTGTTCTTATTCCGAAGTGTTTTTAAGTCTCTGATAAGGCCCGTTCTGTTGTGCCGTCCTGAGGGAAGAGAAACTTTTCTGTCTGGCCTCCATTCTCACCTAGAATTTTTTGTTTGTACTTGTTAATCATGCAGATAATGTTTGGATTTTTTTCTATTTTTTTTTTTCAAATACATGAAACCTTCCACAGAGTCTCATTTGTCAACACAGACGACTGGGTTTCAACAGTGTGTGTCAACTTGTCTGGTGTGACGTTGAGCTATTCCCCACTATTTTACTTATTTTTAACTGTGCTGTCCTTGTCCAATGGTAGTGGCCATTTTCAGTTGACAGTTTGTCATTGAAAATTCACACACATATATAGGAAAACCCCGCATGGTAACATCAGCCACTTCTTCTTCTTCTCCTTTCAGCCTGTCTCTTTTGTCAGGGGTTACCACAGCGAGTCAACAATTTCCATCTCCCCCTGTCCTCTGTATCTTCGACTCTAACTCCAACTACCTCCATGTCCTCCCACATTGCCTCCATCAGTCTCCTCTTTGTCTCCTACCTGGTAGCTCCATCCCTAGGATCATTCTTCTACCAGTGTATCCACTGTCCCTCCTCTGAACATGTCCATCTCAAACAGACTTCTCTAGTTTTTTCTCCAAACCTTCCTGTCTGTGTTGTCCCTCTAATCACCTCATTCCTGATCCCGTCCATCCTTGTCTCTCCTAAAGAGAATCTCAGCATCTTTAACTCCTCCACCTCCAGCTCCGTCTCCTGTCTTCTACCTATTCCTAGTGTCTCTAATCCATCCATCATAACTGGTCCCATAACTGTCCTTTAGACCTTTCCCTTCACCTTAGCTGTCACCGTTCTATCACAAGGTGATTATATGATATATTAATGTAATATATAGCTCTGTTTAGTCTGTTTTTTTCCAACATATAATTCAGGTATAACTAACACAGTGCTAGTTTCTATTTCTGCCTTCTAGCAGCAGCAGCAGCCCACATACATACCCACGACAGAGCAGTCTGTTCTCCCTTCATTTCTGACTTCCTGGATGTGTCTCATGTGACCACATCTGATTTAATCAGGCCTCCCTCGCCCAGGATTTTAATACAAACTGACGTAACGTCTCTGAGCTTAAATAAAACACTTTGTAATGGCTCCGACCGTACAGATGTGTTTGATGGTGGGACGTCCGTGTGAAAAGGACATCACGTGACCCGGGATTTGTTTGTGTTGCAGTGACTTTGAGTAAATAAACCTTTTTTTTTGCACCGAAAAAAAACAACTGTAAAACCACAAAGTGGTTGTGGAATGGTGGTCTGGAGATGAGTTACAGGAAGGTCCAGAAGTCCTTGATGTTGTAAGATATAATTTGGCACCTTCTTCACACCGGCTGCTGAAACATCCAAGAACCTTCTGCATGAATGTTGTCATAGTAGTAGGCAAGACACTAAGTCCTGGCAAATGTACTCACCTGTTCAATTTTACAAGTACTAAACAAGCTTGTTAATATGGACACGTCAAGAAAAAAGCAAATAGAGGAGACGGAAGGACGGGTAAGAGTGGGAAGAAGGAGAGAGAACAGAGAAGAAGAGGGAGTTGGTCTGAGAGTGTTTTGCGAGGGGCATCTGGAAACAATGTCGTTTGGCTCAGACTGACGCTGGAAAAGGAACCAGTGTTTGTTTAATGTGGGATTGGTATGGACATGATTGCTCTTTTTACAAGGAAAGGATATGAAAAAAGAACCACTCTGAGGTGCCTTAAGCTGTGGGATAGAGCGGAGTCCTGTCTGCCTACATCCTAAAGGGACAGTTCAGGCTTTTTTAAGAGTAAATAAAAAGAGGTTCTAGCTCAGGGGTGTGCAAAGGGCCGTACAGGTCAGGAGCAGAAGGATGCCATTTAAAAGTCAAGCATACAGGCTAAAAGGTTTTGAGTCCTTTTAGCGCCATCTATTGGGGAAATACCAGCAGGCATAACATCATTTGGAAGTGGTAGTGGTGGCATAAACCTTGTAGCTAACGAGACAGAGTTGGGTCTGCAGGGCTTCAGGTTTAAATCCACCAGCTGCCGAATTGCCTCCCAAAGTGTTCTGAGCACCGTCATGACCCTCATAGTGGGGTCACCACCCAACGGAAAGTGCAATGTGATTTGGGTGGCAGTCATGGAGACTGCTGTCCCTGCAACCTGGAAACGAAATGATTTAGGCCTCTGCATTTAACCCATCACCAAAGTGAGCAGTGGGCAGCTCTTGAGCGCCTGGGAAGCATACCATGCTCAGGGCACCTCAGCGGTTACTTGGCGGTAAGGGGATTCAAACCGGGGGCCTTGAAAACCCAAGTCCGCTTCCTAATAACAACTCAACCTACTGCTTGGATTCATGCAGTTTTCCAAAAATGCTACCATCTTATCTTTGACTTCCAGAAGATAAACTTATTGTGTTTGGTTCACAGACTTCATGACCTGCCTGTTTTTTCATTATGTAGCATTTGCTTTGTAGAATTACTCTTTGGTCTAATCCAGTACTTCTCAAATAGTGGGGCACACCCCCCCGGGGGCGGGGTGAGGTGCCAAGGCAGGGAATGAGGGGCTTCCAATGAGATATGGCACACTCGACAGAAGTGTACCATTGTTGGAATGATGACAAGCCTCCAGTCACTAGGTGGCACCAACTCATAGAGTGGTTTTTACAGATAAAATATACGTCCTCAGGTTCTCAATAGTAGTTTGCAAAGTACGTGGGGATAGGGGTGGTACAGAAAAAAAAGGTATCTGCTGGTCCAAAGCAATTGAGGAAAAAAGTGACCTTGGGGAATAAAATAGCGCCCCCTTTGGTTTCTATCATTTCATCACCTTCATTCTATTTTTGATGTATGCATTTTTTTTGTTTTAGAAAGAAAAACCAAAATACAATTTGGTTGATTGTGTTTTTGTGACTTTGTCACGTAGTGAGCTTACAAGCAGTAGAGCATTGATTATTCCTGTCCTTTCTCGATGCTTTCCTCCATCCTTGCATCTTCCCTCTTGTCTGTCACTCGCTTTCTCTTCTCTTTCTGTCACCCCTCCCCCGTTCTTGCATGTGTCTGTGCTGCTGTGTCTGGTTAGTGTCAGGGAAGAAGGAGCGAAGGGTTAGGGCCTCTTGAGCCCCCAAGGGACTGCCAGAGGCTTCTAGTCCAAGCAGGGCAGATCTCAGGGGGGCCTCAGAGCTGCTGTCTGCAGCATCTGCACCTTTGACTGCAGATGTTTTTCTTCCTTGGCCTTTGAGATATGCGCAGTGACATTAGATATATGCCGGTACACACTGGCGAACATGAAAAAAGGATGGGAAGTTTGTGCAGTGTTGCTTTGTGTGCCACTGTTTATGCTCCCAGCCAGTGGTAGTGGTAATGTTACTACTCTGCCTCTTAGACTGTTTACAGTTGCACATTTCTGGGAAGAAACGACAAGAGTGCACGTGCACTGAATATGCCCGCACACACACACACACACACAGAGACACAGACTAATGCACAGAGCCAGGAGCACGTTGGACCACCCTGTCTATGTGTTTATATGTACTGGTTGAGTCACAATCTGTGATCTTGTCTTAATAGCCTGCACAGACACCAGCATTAACATTGTGTTACCAGTTGTCTTGTTAAGGGGAACAACAGCCTATGGGTATATTAACAGATAATAAACATATTGTCTCCTGTTTATTATGCAGCCTTCCAGGACTTTACCACATCTGCAAAACCGACAGACAAGGGAATGTATTTAATTATTTTGCATTGCATGTAGGGAAAATAAAGACAGTATTTACCTCCTGGGATTTTGGAAAAATTAGATTTTTTTTTTTATATGTATTGTTTTTATTTGTTCATTCATCTTCGTTTGCTTGTCTGATTCTGGGTCTATGACTGCCACCCAAATCACACAGTGAGCCCACTGAGTCCAGACAGTGCTATGCTAACACCTCAGAGGCAACCTGGCAGCTTGCTTGGTAAATTCAGGACTCAAGTTCGCCTTGTTAACCGCTAGGTCAGAACTTCCACCCAAAATGTTCTGTATGCGTAAGCAAAAATACAACAACTTTTCGTTTTGAGGGAAGGTTAAAGAATATGCCAAAGCCAAAGCGCCATAACAGAACTTAATCTCAGGAGTGGCAGGAAAGCATGTGAGGTTGGTGCAGAGCACGTCAATAAACATTAGAACAGCAGTGAGGTTTGTTTGTCAGGCTGGCAGTCAAGGTAGTTTTGGAAAATATGTAGGATCAGCGATAAGCCTCCATGATAGAAAGATTGACAGCTGTGGCTCCTCAGGAGGCTCAACAGGCCACAATGTCCCCAGGTTATGTAGTAATTGGTGAAGGTGGAAGACAGCTACGAGACAAAGATGAGGTCTAAAGCAAGTAGAAAGGTTAAGAGGTAGGAGCAGACGAGAAGCTTAAATGTAGAGACATTAACTTTGCAAAGAAGAGGTGAACAAGAGGGCTGAGCAAGAGACAATGAGAGGTTGAAATGTGTGTTGAAGATGGCAGTGCGATCTCATAGACAAGAGGTCAAGGACAAAGGCTAAGAGATGAGGAGCTCTTCGGTTATGGCGACTGAGTCCAGATAGGCTCAGAACGCCAGGATACTTAGGAGGGAGGGGAAAACAAGTAGTAAGTAGAAGTAAAAGAGTATTTCTGTGGGTGGGAATTCTGCAGACAGTCTGCTGTAGCAAATCCCCCAACAGCAGCAGACTGTGATTCAGGTTATTATCACATGAATTTTTTTTTTTTTTTTTTGTCAAAAATGTGTTTCTAATCTCAGGTATCCGCAGAGGCTAATTTTACGTCTTGTTCCATACGTTTCCATTCTTTCCTGCTGATCTATTCCCACTCTGCACATTTTATTTAAGATGACCTGAATATGTCTGTGGTCAGTGCAGCTCCGCTCCCCCATCCCCTGGTTGAGTCACAAATGGGAATCTCATGTATTTTTTACTTCAACGTCCTATTATTACTCATTTATTCTACGCTGCTCACGGTGGCTCTGGGAAAGGACAGAGTTCAGTGTCTCCATTCACTGTGGAACACCTGAGAGCAGCTCCTGACTGGAGCATGCATTATCCTATCCTATTTCTTCGAGTCTTTTGATGCTGAGCCAATCTGTTACAGAGCTTATGTTATTATCTTATCTACAATTTCTCTGAAGAGAAAGGTTATTATTTTAATCCAAACTTAAAGTCATTTTATGTAGAAAATCCCAAGGGGCGGAGCTAAAAATTTGGACTTTTTTTCCTTTAATTTTTACCTTTTGGTACTTCTGTTTTTTTTTTTTGCCATGCAGTTAAAGGACTTCATCCTGACCTTAGATCAGGGGTGTCAAACTCGTGGCTCATGGGCCTATTGCGGCCCACGGAACGATATTTTGTGGCCCCCACCTTGATGTGAAAGTTGAATTTCTAATAAGATTTTTGATTTTTAGATTAAACTTGTTCTCCACATTTTATGGTAAATCCTATAGTTCTCAAAACCCTGATCCACCGCCTCCTTCTGGTTCAGTGTTGTATTACACAGAATCTATGGGAAACATTTTTTTACCATTTTTTATATGTATTGAACACTAGTGAACAGAGTGTCAGTCTAATCCAACTGTAGGCAAACTTTTTTGCTAACTTAGGGTCCTAAAATCTAGCACAAGGCCGGGGAAATTGGCTAAATTGACTTTATCCTCTTCACTGCGAAAAGACGAAAATTTCAGTGGACAGGCGTAAAGCACTATAATCAAAATAGAAATTAAAAACATAATTTGGACAAGTAAGGTCGACCAGATAAAAAAAGCCAAATGGGCAACATCTGGCCCCCAGGCCTTAGTTTCCCCATGCCTGGTCTAGTCTTCATAATTCTAAACCTGATTGATTACGAGTTACTAAACTAAAGAAATAGTGTTGTATGCATTCACAAACCTAAAATTATAATCTTGGTTTAGTTAATGATATATCAAATGATCTTGTTACTAAACCTGTTAACTACGCACCTTCAGGTTAAGACTATCTATAGTCACCCACTCGTTGTCGTCTTCTCTCTTCTCTTGCTGTTTTAATTAACGCACAATCCAACTTTCACCTTTAGTCCTTTTCCACGTTCACGTTGCCGTCTTTCACCTGTCTTTTATTTTTCTCACCTGCTTCACAACGATGGCATTAGACATAGTTGTAAATTAATTTGATACATTTCTCTCGGTATATCTGTCATTATTCTCTTGTGGTGTTTCTATGACGCCGCCTTTGTGCGTTTTTTTTTTTTTTTTTATAGAGAAGCGGTAGCTCTGCCAACCCTGCAGGCAGCAGCTGCACTGACTCCTAATGATTTGTCTGCTTCTAAATGGTAATCAGGGAATCCCTGCTGCGCTGTGGTCTTTTTTGATCAAGGCATAGAAAAACAGAGCTCGGTTCACAGGAGATCAATTAGCGCCGCACACCTTTTATTTGCCGCAGCACTGTTGCAGCTGTTGGCATCATTTTTTTTTTTTTTTTTTTAAGCACCATCGCTCACTGAATCACTGCCATTTTAGCCTCCCGCTGTCAGCGCTATCTAAAGACCGAGTGTGTTCGTATAAACTGATAATAAGTCGTCTGACTGCAAATACCCTGGACTTCCCCTCTGCACAGACATTGATGCAACAATTGTCCAACGTCGTCTTTCCTAAGCTCAGACTGCTGATGTGTTTGTGCCACCGCTGTTGTTGTTTCTGCTGCCTCATTCTGTTTATATGTGTGTGCGAGGCAACAAGAGTCTGACCTACCTATAATGCTTCCTCACAAAATGCTGTGATTACGTGCTGACCATTGTGTCATAATGCAGGTCAGACATTGACCTATTTAGACAAAAAATCCTGAACCGATCAGCCAGCCGGTCTGACCTGTGTCTAGATGGGTTTTTTTATTATTTTTATTATTTTTTTTCTGTTGTTGTTGTGGCCAGTTTCTCTCCTGGTCTGCTTTTAAAATGTCTACTGTTAAAATGTGGTTTTTATTTGGTTCTCACTGCACATCTCGTCCTGTTTAGGTGTGGCTTTCATCTCATTTTGTTTGTGTATCTGTCTGTGTTTATCTCCATGTCCTTGTCTTAATATGTCTGGTTCGTCTGCCCTGCAACAGTCTCCAGTGAGCAGCGGGGCCACTAATCACTAAGCTATTGGTTTAATGATGCCAGCGCCTACTTTAGAGGGATTTTCATGTCTGTGTCTCGAAACACCCTTCTCACCGAAACTCGCGCACACACACACACACACAAACACTTGCATGCAGAAAAACATGCAGAGTTATGATAATACGGCCAGACACAGATAGTGCCGTGCCCTTCCCCGTGCGTCGATTGCATCTGCAAAACTCTCTCATTTTCTCTGTCGAGCAGATAGCAAAAGGTCAAATACACCTGCAGACATAACAGGATTTTGCCCAGTCGGCTGGAGAACAGCAGGAGCAGACAAATGGGAAAGCTTTAAAAAAAAAAAAAACACACACACACACTGAGCCACACTCGCAGCTTCCTGCGAGGTTTGGGTAAATGGCGAAATAAGTAAAAATTGGGCAGGATCATTGAGACTAATGATACAGCTCGTGCCCTGTGTTTTCTTGGGTGGAGAGGGGACATTAAACAGCGGCAGGAGCGGTTGTGACTAAATGACAATGCAGGAGGCCTGAAAATAGAACGAATGGTGGAGGAGAAGCGGTAGAGGAGCACAGAGGAGGAGAGGAAAATAAGGAAGAGAAGGAGAAAAATCCATGTTAGGGTTTAACTCGGTCGCACAGAAACACGTCAGGTGTATACTGTTGTTGGAAATATCGTTTAAAGCGTTTAAAGTGTATATTGGGGATTTTTTTTTTTAAAAGAGGGAAGAAGAGATATTTAAATCCTGGCCTTTTAATCTCATCTCCTTGTCAAACAAACTCCCGGGGCCGGGCAGACGTCTAGCTAGCCTATTTTCATGTGACCTGAATTCCCCAGTGTGGCATTTTTTCCTGCCAGGCTAATCTCATTAAGTTGGGTGCAGAGTGAACAAACACACACCAGACATCCCTCACTCCTGCTCTGTCCTCCTCTCCTCCTTTTGTCTCCTCTTCATCGTGTTCACTTTTTCCATCAACCCCTCCCGCCTCCATTGTCTTCTTCCCTGCTTCCATTTTTGTTCCTGTCCTCCTTCCTCTGTGTCCTCCGCTGCCTCTTCCTCCCACTCAGTTGTCTCCCATATCTATCCTCTCGTTCTGTCTAATTATGGCCTTCTGCAGAGAATAGAGCAGGTCTGGCTCGGCAACAGAGTCCAACCTCTGGAGCCACCTCTGCACCCAGACGCGCCCCCTTCATCAGCTCCTGTCATCTTTGCATTTTTATATCTTGCCTTGCCTTCCTTGTCTTATATCTCTAGATCAGTGGTTCTTAACCTTGTTGGAGCTACCGAACCCCACCAGTTTCGGTGTGTCTTGACCTCCGCAGTGTCTTGACCTCTGCTGCAGAGGCTCCCCCAAACCCCTGAGACCAACTCGCCGAACCCAAAGGGTTCGATCGAACCCAGTTAAGAACCACTGCTCTAGATTGAACCCATAGGCTTGTCCCATGTGTTGCCTCCGTGACACATGCCAAATATTTTGGCAGGTACAACTATCTGACTATCTTTTTCACTATCGATCTGTCTATCTACCTTTCTATCTGTCTGGCTGTCTTTTTATCTGTCTGTCTGCCTGTCTGTCAGTTTATCTATCTGTCTGTCTGTCTATCTGGCTGTCTGTCTGTTTATCTATGACTCTTTTTTTCTACAATCTACAGCCTCCATCCATCCATCTATCTATCTACCCATCTATACCTATCTTCCTATCTGCCTGTCTGCCTGCCTGTCTGCCTGGATGCCTACCGGTCTGTCTGCCTTTCTGTCTGTCTGCCTGTCTCTCTGCCTCTATATATCCACCTGTCTATCTTGGTACCTCTCCATGTAAACCAATCAGGATTAATCGTTAAAAATCAGGTTAATCCTAATAATCCAACACTTTTAATATGATGTATTTTGGTAAATGGCTGAACCAGATAATAAGACAATAAACAGTATGTTTGTGATTGTGTTTGGACCTGTGGCTACTAGTAATTTATACAGGAAATCTAATACTTTATACTTGATACTTAATTGAAAAAGTTGTATTATTTTAATTTGCTTATCGGGAAAATCTCAATCTTTTATTTAGTCTTTGACAAATAGGTCAAGAGTTAGCTTCTCTGTTCCTATGTTTACTACCCTCACGTTACACATATAGCATGTTTACATGTTTACTACACTGACAGTTTTCCTACAATAAAATGAAAAAAAAAAAACAATATATTGCTGTGTCTACACCATCACAATGTATTTCATTGTCCGTCATGTATCGTGATATCAATACCACATCATATCGTCAGATTCTTTCCAATCCACAACCCTGGCGCATCTTGATGTTAGCATTTTTTTTTTCTTCTAAACTTCTGTGAAGTCTTGACTTCAACAACATCAGTCAGTCCACAGTTCTTTACAATCAGTTTGACAATAGTGCCTTTGAGCCTGACAGCTGTGATGCAGCTCTGAGGGGAGCCAGACATCTGACCCCAAGTTGACGCCTCCACAAACACATTCTGGGTGTTGAGATGGTATTTCAAGCTCCAGGTGAAACAAAAACTCCCAAAGTGTGAAGAAATTACTTATTCATCAATAGTGGGTTTGAGTGACAACACGTGACACACCTGAGGCCTGCGGGTCAAATGTGGCCCGCCATGTCTTTTTGTGGGAGCTTAAAACAGGGGTCTCAAACTCA
Source organism: Paraplagusia blochii (assembly GCA_016785265.1). Classification (NCBI taxonomy): domain Eukaryota; kingdom Metazoa; phylum Chordata; class Actinopteri; order Pleuronectiformes; family Cynoglossidae; genus Paraplagusia; species Paraplagusia blochii. The sequence continues at coordinate 197,991 of JAFBJS010000304.1, read as the reverse complement.
AATAAGTTGAGGGCCACCACCCACACTGTCATTTCACCGAAGGGACGCATCACCTTTCAGTGCCCAATAAAAAAGAAAAAAATAATAAAAATCAGTTTCCCATAGATTCTGTGTAATACAACACTAAACTAGGAGACTGTGGATCAGGGTTTTGAAAACTGTAGGATTTACCATAAAATGCAGAGAACAAATCTATAAAATATTATTAAAAATTAAACTTTTACATCAAGGTAGGTGGTCCCTAGCTGTGTCCGCGGACACATCGTTCTGTGGTCCGCAAGTGGCCCACGGGCCGCGAGTTTGACACCCCTGGCTTAAACAGTGGTGATTTTTTTTTAACCTGATTAAATATTTTTTATTACACAATAATAATAGCAGAAACAATTATTGATACATAAATAGTGCATAAAGTCTTTCACTTATACCTCACCCTTCAATGGGAACTGCATTTTTGATGTGGCCTAGTGGTGATAATGGGTTGGAGAGTGGAATTATTGGCTGTACATTGTGCTCCATTCAGTCAAATTTTAATCCGATTTATTGCTAAACATGAATAAACAGGAGCTTTGTCTGGATTTTGACACAGCTCCAGGTTTTTTTCGTAACTACGAAAAAAGGCCACCCAGAAAGTATAAAATAAGCTCTCCTATCAGAAGCAAGGCACAGAAAATTTAACATAAAACGCTGCCACATGCAGTTCTGCTACAGATGGCTCGCTCAGATTGGAGGTGGAATATTAGTCTGCTCCTGCAGTCGTGCCAGGCTGCTGTTGGGAATCTGGTCTTAGCCGGTATTAGCTGAATTTTATTCAAAACATCACATCATCAGAACTATTGTTTTTGTCAAGACAATGAATTCTAAGGTATTAAGTCTGCGCAAAAACCGAGAGGCAAAAGTATTCCTTTGAAGATTTGTGGTTGTTTTCCATTAGTTCATGAAGCCAGAAAGGCTTTAAGGCTGCTATTTAATTTTCAGAAGGGATTCATTGTGTCTCACGAAGCAGAGGAGAAGGCTTTTTAGATTATGTACACTACACATTTGCTTACTAGCGTCCGATAGATACAACAACCTACTCAGCACCTTGTTTTAGTGTATATTACAGGATTTTTTTTTTCCAGGGAATATGCTTTCTTCTTGCCAGGATTAAAGTGGAGTGTGATGAAACCTCAGGGGAAGCTACTGATCAGAAATGTCTAAGACGGGTCAAACAATCCACGTGCATTTTGTTTGCATGCGCATTTGCATGTGTGAGATAATTTGTTTACGAGACACAACATTTGATTATTGTGGTAGTCTGACCGTAATCAGATATTTAATATACGTACAAACATCAACGCTAACCATACCCAGACATACTGCACACACCCAGATATTAAAGTAAGAGACGTACACAAACTCAACCCACAAACCCTATTTTTTCTCAAAAGAGTCTCCGGACTGAAAGACCTAAAGTAGTCATTGTATTGGTGTTAAACAGACCATCTGCTAATACATCTTAGCGATAAGCTAACGTGTGATCTACACTTTACTGTAACACAGGCAAGTATGATACAGTCTGTTAGCCAGCTAATACCCGGTCAGAGAATTGCCATCTCGCATTGGCTCTCTCATCGAGAGGCTGATAACTTGGTGACCTTCCCTCGTACCCTCTCTTCACAAAACTCCCACCTCCACAGCCCTACGTTACGACCTACTGATCCACCTATCAGGAGGCAATTATTTAAAACACCATTACAAATGAAACCACTGTTGTGGGAAACCAATTAACCTTTATCTCATCCCTTTCCCCCCAGGCCCAGGACCTGAATGTGATCGAGGAGGTGATCCGCATGATGCTGGAAATCATCAACTCTTGTCTGTGCAACTCGTTACACCACAACCCCAACCTGGTGTACGCACTGCTCTACAAAAGGGAACTTTTCGAGCAGTTCAGGATGCATCCGTCCTTCCAAGACATCATGCAGAACCTGGACACGGTCTGTCTCAGTCTCTCTTATTTGTTTTCTGTGATTGTTGGTCCAACTTCCGATGTTTGCCTCTAGGTTTGGCGCAGGTGGAAAAGGTGGGCCCATGTGCTGTAATGATGCATCGATAGATACATAGAACTTTATAATCACTCGGGTGTATCATTCGGGAAATTTGGGGGAAATTTTTCCTCAATTTAACCCATCACCGTAGTTAGCAGGGGTCAGTAGAGCCAGCACCCGGGGAGCAGTGTGTGGGGTGATACCCTGCTCAGGGCACCTCAGCCCTAACTTGACGGTATGCGGGGATTCGAACCTAAGTCCGTTTCCTTAACCACTACGGCACCAACTAGTGGGAAGGTATTTGTAGACAAGAACCTTGACACCTGTCTTGAATTATAGCGCACTCGGACAATAAAGTCATTGGCGAGGGTTGACAACTTTGAAGGTAGTTCACCAAGAACGAAACAGTGATGCAATCGCGTTTGCCCCATTGGCTCTGATCCCTCTGCTTTACCCGCATATTAACAACATGCACTGACGTAGCTTGAGCTTCCTTGCCTTGGGGCCAATGTGGGTATGGGCCAGCGGGAGATAAGAGGGCGAACATTTGGGCATCGGTGCGTTACGGAACAACTGGCCCTAGTGTGACTGCGCCCTAAGGCTAGAGTTGAGGGTCTTGACTGCTTGATGTGGGTCCATTTTTTTTGTGGAGCAGTGAAAGTAGTGAATTTCTCCATGCAGAAGAAAACAAGGCAGTCCAGTAACACAACTGCATCAATACCTTAGTGTGTAGTTGGTACTGCATACGAGGCTTTGTGATCTTAAGTAGTATTGATTAATTAATCAGTCCCCTTGTGCCGAGAGGTTCTGTGTCAAATATTCATTAAAGTGATTGTTGTACGAGGGAGGAAGGGTTGGAGCGCCGGAACACTGTCTTTCATGGTTGTATTAGTCATACAGCCGAGGAAGGACGCTTTGACTGTATGTGGGAGGAAAGGTGGAGGGGTGCTGCCTATACTGCTACAGGCTTTGCTGTGATACATAAGTATGAGGGATGCATGCTGGCTATATACTCCCAAGTTGCGTTAGTCTCCCCAAGGCAATTCTCCAAAGCCTTCCTTCCAAATCCATATGTGTGAGCAGGAGGTTTAAAAGGATGGGTTTCTTTTTTGCTCTTCTAAATTAACCCCATATGAAACGCCCTGAGAGTTAATGAAGAGATTAGTATTAAAAAGATGTAGGCACACACACATCCACGGAGAATTCTTCGAGGACTACATTTGAATTTTTTAAAGCAACCATGCGTCCCGTAAAATAGTGCACGCGTGTATTTTTTGGCGTTGATATGATGAAAGAAAATCTTTAATATTTACTTATTTTAATGCTCAACCACATCTAATATTTCTCCAGAGATTAACGCAGGCACAATTGTAGAAACGGGAAATATTATTATATCTCAGTTCTTTATGTCAATACCTTAGAGCGGGCTGTCATAACATATCCATGGTTAATTTGTCTCCTGAAGAACAGCATCATAAGGTTTCTTCAGGCATATTGAAAAAATCAATCTAGCAAATTGTTTAATGTGCTAGCTCAAGTTGTGATTATCGTAACTACAGAGATTCCTGCTGGACTCAACCTTTTTGTGCAATGGACTAGTTAAATGTCGGGTACTTTTTTCACGGACAGGTCTTTAAGTTGTGTCAAATAAATGCCCCTAATTGAACGAAATGGTCGGTATTCTGAAATATATTCCTACCTATAAAATCTTCCTACCCGATTTAACTGTGCAGGCACACAACAAGGATTCTCAAGGACACACACCCTAAAATCTTCTGCTACCAGATTGGTATCAATAACTCATCGTTGCAAACAGTTTATATCTATCTGTGTCATTTTGAGATTTTTGTTGTTGTTTTCATTGAGCAAATATTTCCTAATCAAATATAGTTGCATTATTGATGATGGAATCCTACCAATCTTAAGTTCTTTTGTTGATATGGGTATGGATCAAGTGTGAGTAATGGAAAGCTGGGGCCAAGAAAATGCACTTGCGGCCGGCACCAATTCACCCATGGACCAGTACAGGTCCCCGGCCCAGTGGTTGGGGAACGCTGCCTTGCAGTATAAATGTGTGACTCTTTTTTTTATTTATTTGTTTATGTGGTGATGAGTCTGAGCCGGTAATCCAAATAGTGACTTGCATCTGAAAAATGATAGTATTCATAAAACCAGTTTTTAGTCATCAGGTATATGCTGCCTTGCTTGAGCAGAGAGATTTATATTGCATTCAATGTCATCATCGAGCGTGGGCCTACCTGAGAAGGAGTGAACAATTCAAAGGGCTGTATAATGGTATGAGGAGGGTTGGTCTCAAAGCCAGGAGGCGTCAATGTGACATGAAGTCATTATTCTTGAAAAAAATAAATTATAATTGTTACATTTTTATTCCACCAATAGGTGATTGGCTTCTTCAGTCAGCGTCTGGAGCAGGCTGGAAGTGACCTGTCAGTGGAGAGGGTCCAAGAAGTCATCATGAAAGGAGCTCAGGCCCTGCCCAAAGACAGACTCAAGGTAAGAGTCAAACTGAAGCAGTCTCACACTCACACACACACAGACATGTTTTGACATATCTGTAGGCCAGGGGTCTCAAACTTGCGGCCCGTGGGCCATTTGCGGACCATGGAATGTTATTTTCTGGGCCCCGCCTTGATGTGAAAGTTGAATTTATGATAATATTTTTCCAGATTTGTTCTCCACATTTTATGGTAAATCCTATAGTTCTCAAAACCCTGACCCACAGCCTCCTTCTGGTTCAGTAGTGTATTACACAGAATCTATGGGAAACTGATTATCTATTATTTTTTTTCTTTTTGTCTTCATGACTAAAAAAATGTTGCATTAGTTAGATATTTGATATTATTTATTGGTGAAGATATAAATATTTGGTTATTGGCCAGGTCGGAAAAAAAAATTACCTTGACGTTTTCATGATTTGATTTTTGCGTTTTGACACCACACAAATAACTGCTGTTGTATCAGTGGTAAATTTTAGTATTGCAACATTGTTGTCGTGCTCAGACCCAAACATCCAGACTGACTGATATCATGTTGGCTGAAATCTCTTTTTAACGCATATAGCACTAGTATGAAGGAGTGACAGTGGCGTAAACATTAGTAAATTTTATGACAACTTCCCTTTACAGGAAGATAACGGCTTTAAAAGTTCACTTCTGTTTGCATTTGTGTTTGCATGTTCTCCTTGTGTTAGTGGTAGTTTGCAGATAATCTGACTTCCCTTTTACTCTGTAAAGGATAAGGCGTAGATAATGAATTTAAAAAATGGACGCATTACTGACACTTTATTGGCAACTAGTAATGTTGTGCACCCCTAGTGTTGGACGCTTCTTATTGCGAGATATATTCCCACGACGGCATCTTTAGAAGATAAATATTTGAGAAAAACATGTGCACTGGTTTATATATATGTGTATGTATATATATGTATACATATATGTGTGTGTATATATGTGTATATATGCATATATGTATATGTATGTATATATGCCTATATATGTATATGTATGTATGTATATATACATATATATCACATATATGTGATTGTCTGTTTGTGACATCCTATGTAAATACATTATTAACAGGCGTCCACCCTAGCTTAACATTAAATTAAATTAAACTACATTTTAAATAAAAAAAAATAAAATTTCTCCACAGTACACTACGAAATGTCACCTCTGTATTTAACCCATCACCAAATTGAACAGTGGGCAGCATTTGGGCGCCCAGGGAGCAGGGTGTGGGGATGATGCCATGCTCAGGGCACCGTAGCGGTAACTTGGCGGTAGGGGGATTCAAACCGGGGCCCTTGCGGACCCAAGTCCACTTCCTTAACCGCTAGGCCACCAACTGCCCCAACATGATTTAAATTAGGCCTTGGTGGTTAGGTTGCCAGGTCAGTCTGCACAGACAGGTTCCCTCATAACGAGAGGACAGATGGGATGGCAGATCATGAAGGCGAGGTAAGATGAAAGATAGCTCGCTGAGCAGGAACTGGGACATATTGGGCTTCGGGATTCATGTGGAGATTCTAACAAGGCGTTGTTAACGGCTGAGAGATCTGTTGGATTGGCGCTGGCGAGGTGAAAAAGGATGGGATTAGTTTGTCTGGGCAGGTGAAAGAGCAGCAAAGGTACGACACAGGGATATGGACCGAGGCGAGACAAAGACGGTGAGAGCCACAGGGACATAAGACAAAAGGCCAAAGCCCAATTCTCATTAACATTAATACTCATCTTCATTCCATTTCTACTGGCCTGCTACGTGTGAACATGTAATGACATTTCAAGGAGATGGGATAGAGGGCTATGGGGCACTTTGTCATGGGCACATAAGATCAGGAAGAGGGGGCGAATGGGACATAAATCTGCCACGGCACCTCGTTACCCAACACCCAACACTCCTGGCGGGTTCGCTAACCCCCCGCCCCTCCCGGTGCTCCGCCATTAATCAGTGAGGAAATATGTAACCAGCGCTCTCCTCACCGCTCCCCACAAGTACTGAAGCTCTTAATTGCATGTTTTATCATGTGTTTCATGTTCTATACTTGGCGGCTGGCTGCAAGGCATTTGTCTCACCAGCCAATGTGGAAGAGGGATAGCGCGTGGCCGCGTATCTTATGTGCTCTCTACGTCTCACTCTCAGTCAGCACCTCGAGCGCTAATGCAGCAGTCGACCATTAAGCAGCAGAATTACGTATGAAATGAGGGTAACCCTGCCGTGTCCTTCAGCGAGGTTTGCTTACCTGTAGCACTCAGCCACCACAGGAATTTACAAGTCAGTGATCGCAACTTCCGCACACAAGTGGGTGCAAGAACATTGTTGACTTTTAACAAGTGTTTTCTAACGCCGTGCAGTGAGATAAAGCAAGGGGAACATCTACGGAATGATTCCTGGGGGAAAGGTTCTCGCCGTTGATGGAGCAATCGCTCAAACGTACAGCTGTCCCTCCACTTTGTGTCCTCTCCAATCTTACGTCAAGCTCCGTTTGCTGTGCAGCCTCCAAAGTGAAAATCCATTGGTTGGATTAATGTTCTGTGAACTCATCGATAAGTTCGTAATTGCTCAGTAAGAGCCAGAAGAAAGACTAGCGGTGTCTTATTCACGTGGGTTTTCAGGGCAGCTAATGAAGAGCTAACAAGGAGGGAAGGTAAAACTGTGAAAAATACTCAACAATCTATGATGGGAGTGTAACAAAAATTGTTAGAGGGATTTGCACATGTTGTACATTTAAAAAATAAATAAATTCCACATTACACGTCTTTCAGTTTAGATGTAAGTCACAAGATATAGTAAAACACAACTTATTCTGGGAAAGTGTTATAATTGATTAATTGAATGGTGTTCCACAGTCGCGTTGGAAAAATTCACATTAAGTGAAAGAATAGAAAGATAGATCGTCAGATAAGTTGAAAGATCAATACTTTAGTCATCCTCCAGGGGAATATTCATTTATTTTTAATTTTAGAACTTTATGAATCCCTCCGGAGTATTCTTTAGGAAACTATTCCTCTGCATTTAACCCATCACCGTAGTGAGTAGGGCTAACCAGCCAGCGCCCAGGGAGCAGTATGTGGGGGTGACACCATGCTCAGGGCACCTCAGCAGTAGCGGGGTTCGAACCGGAGGCCTTACGAAACCCAAGTCAGTTTCCTTAACCATTAGACCACCAACTGTCCCCCAGAAAAACAAAGTGTGGGCACCCGGGGACTAGTGAGTGGGGACGGTGCCATGCTCAGTGGTAACTTGGCAGTTGGTGGATTTGAACCTGGAACCCCTTTCAGACCTCCAGCCCGGTTCCTTAACCATTAGGCCATTGCTGCAATTCACTGAAATTCACCAAACTGATACGTTTGGAAGGATGTTGACTCGCTGTGGCAACCCCTGAAATGTATTTAGTTTAATTATTATATAATCTTTAATTCAGTTTGGTGGGTTTAGTCTGGTTATCTTTCTATCCTCGAGTCAGTTGGTGGTTGTTCAGTAAATAACTTTATTCCTGACAAACAAATTTACTCATCTCCACAATTGCACTGGCTTTTTTATCTTAAGGACAAAAAGACAACTGCTTGAAGACCTAGACATGCAAATTAGGCTCCAGTTTGAAGACGGGGTCAAACGATGAGGTAAATACCCCAGGGACGAGCCTCAGTGCCCCGTCAGTCAACCTCCTCTCCTTCATTCTTTGAGGATATGCGTGTTGTTTCAGGGTGTGTGAGACTGAGAGGCTCTCATGGGCAGTGCCTGTGGAATGTGTTGTTTAGCCTGACCAACTGAAATCTCTCTTATTGAGCAGCGATAGCCCACAGACTCTCTGGCTCCTCGGGACAGGATGGAGGCGGGGGTATTGTAGCGGGGGGGAGGAAGCTCAGCAGCTGTTGTCAGTACCTGGGCTTTTACACGTCTGATCATTGGTTTGTTCTGAAGCTGAACTGGAGAAAGGAAAAAAGTAACGAGAAAAAGTCTATGTGTTGGAACCGTGTTCCAGAAACGATTTCTGGTTCGTGATTCGACAAACATCCAACAAAGTTTTGGGGAGAACGAGGGTTGAGCAGTAATAAGGGGGTTAGTGTGAAGCAACTACAAATTAAGTTTCGAGAAGGTCGGTACGTTCCCACTCTCACGACCACACGACTTTGCTCTATACTTTGCCGGAGTTTCGTGCTTTAATATGGTTTCAGAGTGACAGTTGTCACTTAAACCCGTCATTTATCGACCAAATAAGGACATAAATCTAAAGCTATTAGGGCCACAACCGTTTTTCCTTCATTACGCTATTGGTTGATTTTTGCCTGTAACCGCACAGTTCCGCGGAAACTGTATTTTAGGCTCACTGTTGGTTTGAACTCAAACAACTGAGTCACAAGTCAACGCACGGGACTAATTAAATATTTTTCCTTCTGTATCGGCACTGGGCTACGTTCTGGTACCACAGAGCCAGATGTGACGGTGTAAAAGTCAGTGTTGGGACTAACTTGTTACTTGTAGCGGCGTTACGTAACAAAACTGCTTTTCTTTGTAAATAATAACGTAGCGCTTTACTTTCTCTCATTTACTCTCATTCAGTAACGCGTTATTGTGGTGTAAAAGGGCTGATTACTCGTTATTATCTGTGGTCCAAATGAACATTGTGCGGTAACTAACAGTCATGAGTGAAAGACGGCCGTGCACAGTAACTGAACTGATCCGTTGAAAAGGTGCGATGATTGGTTGACATCAGTTAACATTTCAGGCTAAGCCAATCAGAAAGAGACCTGGGCGGAGCTTCTTGCCTTATAGGGAAATAAACAGTCTCACACACACACACACACAGGCAATGCGGTACAGCCGCACACACTCACAAGCAAGACGACGGCAAGAGGCAAGTTAAGGTTACAATAAAGATGTGTGTCAAAATGTCATGTTGCGTTCTGTACAGAACACAACACAAAACTTTTTAATGTGTTTTTAAAGTAAAGTAGCTAGCTATTAGTTACTTTTATGATTTAGTAACTAGTAATGTAACTAGTTACTTTTTCAGAGAAGTAACTAGTAAAGTAATAAGTTACTTTTTAAAGTAACTTGGCCAACAATGGTAAATGTACCCCCACAACTGCATTTCCCACCTGAAGGGTTACTGGTCTTGGAAAACTCTGTTTTCTTAACCTTCTGCCAGCACCGTTTTACCTTCAGGAAATTTACCTTAAAGGAGGTTTTATATTGATGTTCTAAGTTACATAAATGTTTGTTTCTCGTTTGTGTCCCTGGCCTATTGAACTGTGAGTTTGCACTCACAGTTTTTGCCTTTGGCTCAGTGTTTACAGTTAGGATGATGAGTTTTGTTAAACAACCAGACCAAGCTCCTGGATTAATGCGCTACCACGTGTCTTGTCAAATTTACATTCCTTTGTTGAGTCGATCAAAAAACAACTCGCGCCTGGTGGAATACAAAAAAAGTTAGGACGAAGAGCAGTCAGTTAGCGTTGTCATCTGGAAACTATGAACATCTGAAGGTTGAGACAGAAACTTTCCTCCCTGTTCCATGTCCTCAGAGAGAGCGTTAAAGGATCTCCAACGTTGGAGCTTCTTTAGGTCCTGTATGTAATTCATATCCAAAATCACTATCTCCAAACTTTTGTTTGCTCAAAAGCGACAGAGTATCTGACAGATTATTTGTTTTCACTTTTAAATCCCCCCAAATTCCCCAGTTCCCTCCAAAACATTACACATTTTCTCACATGAGGAACAAGAATCTGCCAACACTAAGGAGTGTGTTTGATAAATGCTGTGAGAATTCAGAACTCTCCCCTCATCCATGTCAGCCATGACAGAAGAAGCGCAGGACAAATGAATACGTGGGCCAGAAGACACGGCTAGCATAAAGGCCGAGCTCGCTCACATTTACACCTTATGGCAATTAAGAGGTTCCAATTAACCTTTGACATTTTAGATTAACCTAACTACTAGCTTGAAAAAATCCAGGCGGCAGACAGGGACCAAGGGCAGGTGCATCAGTAGCAATGCTGTTAGACCATATGTGTCAAACTCGAGGCCCGGGGACTAATTGTGGCTTGCCGAGTTATTTAATGTGGCCCGCAAGATATTTCACCTGAAAAAAAACTTTTTTATTGCATTTTCCACTTAGGGCAGTGGCCCAGTGGTTAAGTAAGCGGACTTGGGTCTGCAAGGTCCCTGGTTCAAATCCCACTACTACCACTGAGATTCATGGTATCGTCCCTACACACTGCTCCCCGGGCGCTCATTAGCTGCCCACTGCTCACTTTGAGGGCAAATTTCGTTGTGCGCTGAATCACAATGACAAAAAAAAATTTCTTTCTTTCTTTTTTCTTTCTTTCTTTCTTTCCTTCTTTCTTTCTTTCTTTCTGTCTTTCTTTCTTTCTTTCTAACTTTCTTCCTTCCTTCCTTCCTTCCTTTCTTTCTTTCCTTTAATTACTAAAAATAAAGTGCATTTATTCACTGTGTCCCATTGCGGCCGACAGACGGGTACTGGTCCCCAGACCAGTGGTTTGGCACCAGTCTTATATACAACTGGCCCTTTAAGGCGTCTGTATTGCCGACGTGGCCCCTGTAGAAATGGGGTTTGACACCACTGTGTTAGACACAGTAAAACTGAAGAAGAAGCAGTAAAACTTAATGCCAATTGAAAATCCTATAATAAACCATGTCCATTAGAACAGGGTTTCCCACTAACAAGGACCATTATCAAAGATTTTGGACTTTTCAACACGATCTCTGGATGTTTGTGTGTGTTTGTGTAGTTTATGGTTGCTCCCTGGCCGCATTCTTTCCTGTCTGGCCCGGCTCTGACAGCACAGCAGCAAGTCGAGTGAGGAAAAGGAACACAGAGTCCTGAGTGGAGATATGAGGCCAGCCAGTTAGTCTGTGTTCAGGGGTGAGGGCCTGACCCACCAGGACCCATAACTAACTGATATGAACCCTGGCCAAATCAGGCCCAGACAGCTGCCAGACGAAGAACAAAATAGGAGAGAACAGAAGGCCACGGTTGAAAAGGGAGCCACGGGAAAAGAGGAAACTGCAGTATGAGCAGACTCGGGGACAAAGATTAAATTAGGATGTGAGATGCTCTAATTTTTCCCAGCACACACCAGAGCATGTAGGTGACATTTTTTTTTTCTGTGCGGTGTCCTAAATGTAGTGATGTACCAGACTTCCCATCGCTCCAAATCCCCACGTGTCTCCTGTCCAGAATAAAAGAACAAGGGGAAAAAAAAAAAAATCCAAGGCCGTCGCGATTCAGACGTCATTAGTCTTTTTGTATTTCATTTATTGCTCTCAGTTTCCTCCGAAAATGGTTTAAGTTGCACAGGGGACTTAATATTCCCGTAGTTTAGGCTCATAATTTCTCCTCCAGTAAACACACGTCAGGGGAAACGCTCATTTGGATGAGTGATGTTTGTTGAAGCGACACGCCATGCATCATTTTTGCGTACTCTGTCTTCTCGCAGGTTACCAGGTGACACGTTGTCTCCTTCACTAGTGTAAATTAAGCCAAACTAACATTTTATGTCACTGACTTTGACGTCTGTAGATTTTGTTTTTTTCTTCCTCAAAATCAATTTACGAAGAATAATAGATTTGGAAAAATTGGAAGAATAAAATTCATTGTCATCGGCATATACGGAGACTTTGACATAGTACTGTAGGTCTTGGGGAAGGCTCCATACAATGGTTGCATGTCCATGATACCTCAACTTGGAATGACCATCTCAATGCTCATTCCGATACCTACCTCTTCCCGTTCCTTATTGCTAAGTTGAGCATTTGGGTTTTGGTATGAGATCAATTTTCCATCCCATACTGATTTGGGTCATGTGATCAAGCCTGTTGTCATTGGCTCCAGCTGGAGATAGTGGAGGAAGTGGATTTCATATGTTCAGCTCTTTTCTCATTTCTTTAGAGTGCCGATGTTCATTCCGATCCGATTTTTCTTCCCTTGTTCCCGTTGGATATTGCTAAGTTGAGTATTTGGATTTTGGTATTGGATCAGACAAGATGTTGAATCCTGACAATTTGGACAATGTTAAGTCTGATTGGGTCATGTGATCAAGCCTGTTGTGATTGGCTCCAGCCGTCGTACCATCCCTACAAAAAGTACTGGAGGACTCATTGGTCTCATCAAGTCTCAAGGAAGTGGATTTCTCATGTTTAGGTCTTTTCTAATTAGAAAAGAATAAACCTCTTAGAATCTTTCTCCATAGAAGCTCATAGCGTGTGGTTATTCCATGTTCATTGTGAAATAACATTAGCTTATAATTATCACATTACCCATCCTGCTAACATCAACATAACATCATATACATCGTGAGCCTTCAGAAAAACGATTTTTTTTTCAACAGGATAATAAGGAACTCTCATTTTTGTCAGCGTTATCTCTCGTCATGTAAATATGTCGTTATAATCCGTAAACACTGAGTGACACTCAGATTTGTGTGTCAATTAACGTAATTACATCATCAGCATAACAGTTGATGTTTATTATCTGGTGGTGATTAAAGAGGGACAGAAGGCTAAGCTGCCTTCTGCTCGTTTGTTCTAGAAAATCCTTTTTCCCGTCCACAAACCGTAACACCGGGGTCAGTCAGTCTGTGCGATTCAACGCACGCGCGCAGGTAAAAAAGTGAGTCCAGGAACCGTCCGCGTCGGTGTCAAATGATTATTTGATGAGTGGGTACGCCGCGAGACACATTCACCTCCACACAAACAGCGGTCAGATAATAGCGCTGCTGCATTTTGTCTGGCTGTCACAATGGAGCTGGTGTGTGTGGTCTGGCCTCGGGAGCCTGGCATATGGCCTGTAACCCTGCAGCCACTGTGTCTATGTCAATATGATACCATTAATATGGCGGCGAGCCGGGGCAGGGAGGACTCAATAGAGCAACCGGGAGCTTCTTATGAAAGGCCCGCAGCGTCTGTCTTTCACCGCAGACTGATTACTGGCTGCATGTGCGCATTTACATGCATGTGTAGACAGGGGGGATATAATGAGGCACCCTTCTATTATTGATGCTCCTCCGCCGCTGCCCGCCTGCTGTTAGGTGGGCTGGCAGAAGCTGCGGTCTCGCTGATGGACTCGCGTCGTCTGTGAGACGTTTCAACCGGAGGCTTTTTAAGTCGATCTAAAACGAGTTGGCAATTAATTTATTAAACCAGAACGAGAATTGACTTATTAAGAAATAAAGCTCAACCACCTTGATCCATTTGTCCTTCTGATGGTCAGACCTACGGGCTGATCGCGGATGAAAAAAGGATCGTTAGTTAAGAAAGTTGTTGTTTAATCAGTTAAGGGTGGGGGGTATTGGTTTCAAGAGGCTCTTCCTCAGATGTTCGTAAGTTGCTATACATTGAATTCCAATGTTCAATTGTCATTTGAGTCCAGTAACATTACTACCATAAATATTATAAACCCCTGTATACCATTGTGTCTGGAGACCATTGACCCGTACTATGGAATCGTACTTCTATACTTAATGGATCTGCAGTACTATGGAAGTGCCTAGTGCAGTGGTTCTTAACCGGGGTTCGATCAAACCCTAGGGTTTCGGCGAGTTGGTCTCAGGGGTTCGGTAGAGCCTCGGAGGTCAAGACACACCGACTCACCCTACGAAAGTAGGGTTTGGTGAATGTGAAGATGTAACTGGTGGGGTTTAGTAGCTTCAACATGGTTAAGAAGCCCTGGCGTAGCGCTATGAGGTCTCCAACCTCATCGCAACCGAAAGCTACTTCCAAGGGCAGCTAGTAAATACAATAGTGATCCCTCCTTTTACCATATAAATTACATTATTATATCAAGTGGAACTGAATTAAAAAAACCTAGTAACATTACTATTTAAGACCTTTTTGCCGACTGGTTATATGTTTAGAAGGGGAGCCAGGGGAGCACCTTAAGTAGTACACCTGGGCACCAACCTGGTGGCCTTGAAACTAGAGTCCGGGGTTCGATTCAAGAGGAACCACAACCTTCATAATGTCGATTCACAAACAATTACAGGACATAAAAACAACACAGAAACATGATTTTTCAGTATTTAATAAATAAAAATATGACATTTCGGCAGAATCATAATGTAACTTACCTTTAGAGCGAAATCGGGAATAAGTAGACGTTGGAGGAAAGTACTCAAGGTGTGCGAAGTCTGACGCACACACAGAGACACGTACAAGAACAAACTTGACGTGATGAGGATGATGAGGGTTGGTGATGCACATGGGTAGCAGTTTTTTCCGGCGTAGGTTGCAGCAGAAAAAGGAATTAGATCAAAGCGCCTGCTAACATCTTACGAACATTAATGGAAATCACTTAGCAGTTTTTCGTAAGTGGGATGTTAGTATCTTGGCTGTTAATCTGAATTGCATGTTAACGCAGTTGGAAACATCGGTAGAATTTCGTACACTGCAGTAACTCCACAGTCCGGCCCAGGTAGCACGTCACTCTTCGGTCAGTACGACCTTTGTTATTTACACACACTGCGAGAAAAACCAGTTCTTTTCACCACAGCAACTCGAGCTTAAAATACCATCTCAACACCCAGCATGTGTTTGCAGAGGCTCCGACATCAGGTCAGGGACCCTGATGGTGTCAGACCGGTCTCATGGAGAGAAGGGCAGTCAGTAAGTCTGCCACTGACCAGCTCACTGACGCAGTTCTCACATGGATTGAATCATGATTGTTTGTTAATCATGATGATCAAAGGCAACAGCGAAAGCAAATTATTTTGTGTATTTCCCGGACTATAAGTCTAACTTTTTTGGTTCTCGACTCATATATGGTGCAACTTACTTATTAAGATGTATAATTATACATGTTTTGTTATTGTCACGTTGCAGCTGCAGCTTCCATTCCTAATTTCCTAAAAGATACCCCAGAGGGATTGATAAAGTTCTATCTATCTAGAGCAGTGATGCCCAATAGGTAGATCAGGATCTACCAGTAGATCTGCAAAGGATCTACTGGTAGAAAGGATTGTAATAAATACTAGAGATGTAATAATATTTCAAGATGCTAATCAATGGGCTAAAGGGAGAATCATATAGGTATTGAGTCAGACAGTATAACAAATGCTATGTTATTGTAAAGAGTGAGATAGGTTTTTATAGGTAAATATTAGGGGTGTGCAAATTAATCGGTTTGGATCGAACTGAACCGAATCGGATGGAACATGATCGATCGTTTAATATTTTTCATGAATCGTTCCTGAATCGGATCGTAGTCTGTGAATCGAGATATGATTCGGATCGCTATGTGAGTGAATCGTCACACCCCTAATATACATAATATATATATATATGTATATATATACATTAGGGGTGTGCAAATCAAACTGAACCAAAATCGTATCGACCTGGATCGATTGTTTAAAATGTTTTTATGAATCATTCCTGAATCGAATCGTAGCCTGTGAATGGAGATATGAATTGGATCGTTATGTGAGTGAATTGTCACACCCCAGTAAATATATTTAGAGTATTTAATCTAGGTAGATCACTCCAGCCTGGTCATTTGAAATTTAGCTCACAAGACAAAAAAGTGTGGGCACCCCTGATCTAGAGGGCGCTCTAGCTGCCTGATGCAGCTTGTACTCCTGAGTGATTTGTACGTTGTTTTTGTTGGTGCGATTTATACTCTGGATCAGCGGTCTCAAACTCAAAAACGTTGAGGGCCACTGACCCCACTGTCATGTTGCCAATGGGCCGTATTAGCAATTAATGTTCAAAACAGAAGGAAAAAAATGGTGAAAATGAAATTTTAAAAAATCTGTTTCCCACTGTAATACAACACTTCAGACCGCACTTCAGGTGGGGGCCACAAAATATCGCTCCACGGGCCACAAATGGCCCACGGGCCGCAAGTTTGGGCCCTGCTCTAGATTAGCTTAGCCCAAATGTAAACACCTTTATCATTCTCATTCCTTATGTTTGATGGGTTTGATGTTTCTGGTTTGGTTTCCTGGTCTGAGTCTTGGTTTTGCTCCAGTGTTGACTGATACTGGAAAGGAAACGATACCAGAGGCGGTGCCGTCACTCAGCTGTTCGTCCACGTAACAGCACAGCAAGGGTTCCATATCCAGTTCCCTCCTGGGTTTAAGAGGAGACATTAACACATTAGCCACGTTTTTAAAAGGTCAGCGGTCGGGTCGGGGAGCGATAACGTCTCCAAACAGCTGTTACCAAAGTTACCTCACTGTCAGACCGGGTTACATCTGACCAGGGAGGACCTTGGTACCGGAGGAAGGGTTGGATCCGATTCAGTGTTCCCTGACCTGCGAGAGCTGCTGCTCACACTCTGTCACTCTTCTTTGTCTGTATGTTTGTGTGAACAGAAGTTTCCTGAGCTGAAGTTCAAGTACGTGGAGGAAGATCAGCCCGAGGACTTCTTCATCCCCTACGTCTGGTCCCTGGTCTTCAACTCTGGTGTGGGCCTCCACTGGAGCCCTCAAGGCATCGAGCTGTTCAGCATGGACTCTGGATAAAACAACTGCTGCGGCCCACGCCACGTCTCCTTCCAGTGTGTGTGTGTGTGAGAGAGTGTGTTTGGTTGGGTCTGCGTGCGTGCGTGCGTGTGTGTGTGTGTGTGTGTGTGCATCACCCTTTATAAGTGTGTACACATGGCTTTGAAAGTGCCTCGACCTTGTACAGAAAGGTTTTTCTTTTTATGCAACACCTCCTCTGGTTCCTCCTCTGGTTCCTTCTCTCATCCTCCTAATTCCTCGGTGAAGCTTCACATGCACTGGTTAATATTTCACACAGCAGCTCCGTCTTCTGCCCACGTTGTAGTAAACGCCCGTTTAACAGCAACCTTCATGCTGGTTTGGCATCTTGGCTTTTTTTTTTCAAGAGCTCAGGATCAGTGCGATGGATAATCCTGCTTTTTTTCCTCCTTGTCTTTCGAGCTCAATTGTTAGAAATGCCCCCAGGAAACACTGACCGTGATGATGATGTTTGACTCCTGCACTGAAGGACTGCAGTATGTCATGGGAATAAAGCCTCAACATATATAAGCCCCCAACTCCCCCATAGTTAGGTTCAATGGATGGTTTGAATGCATCATATTAGACTGCACTGAAGAGTTTATATATATATATATATATATATATATATATATGGCTGAGATCTACAACTCATGATCATGATTATTGAGAAGAATACAAAATAACTTTTTTTCTGACTTGTGTCTTGTTACATGTAAAACACTTGATTAATGCTATTTTCCATGCTATTCGATAGCAACCAAAATCGCTTTCTATTCCCATTTCATGTATTCATGTTTATTGTATTTTTCAACTAATATACCTTCAGTCGTATTCAGAGATTAAAATGAACAGGAAATTGAAGAAAAACAAGGTGTTTATATATAATTATAATTTCTATAATTTTATAAATAAGAACAAAGATACTAGCAGTATATTTATATAAAAATATATATCCTGTATATGTCAAGTTAAGTATACACCAATCTCTACAACATTGACGGTCCATAAATCCTGAATATCAGCTGCAACCTTTCCTTGAAATGCTATAACGTTACAGTAAAACTTGCTACGCTCTAGATTTTTTTCAGGTTAATATTTTCATTGCAGAGTTTCTCAAACGGTGGCTCTAGACCCAAATTTAGTGTCTAAATATAAATAATGGCTCATGGTACTGCAGTGACAGATGTAGTTCTAGTTGTGCTTGTTGAAGTGCTGCCTCTACGCTGCCTCTAGTGGTTTGGAAAGTGGGGTGCGCAGCAAGAATGAAACACTGACAGGATAAAATGACAAGATTTATAACTTTTTTTATGAGAAAAACTGTAGGAACTATGAATGAAGCGTGGGGAGAAAAAAATGTTCAATGATGAGTTGAAACAGAAACTGTGAAGGTGTTGAAGGTATCGGGGGAAGTTTTATGGATTACGGCAGTGAACTAAAATGGGGTTGGAGTTTGTTTTTTGTCTTGTTACAGATCAAATTTAGGGTTTCAAAGAATCAGTTGGGGTGAAGGTTGGATAACGTGACAACCATTTCTTTGGTACCGTTTCTATGCTGGTTTATCTGCACACATTGGGACTGGATCAATGCTCCAAAATATGGAACGGTCAGGGATGTGAACTCCACCAGAAGAGTCATCATGATATGTAATAATATATTTGTTTTTGTGCTTCGTGTGTTGGACGAATCTCCCGACTGTGACTAGTCTGCATTCTCAGACGGTTTAATTACGGTGTAATATCAATCCCTAAATAACATCGGAAATCCGTACGATCAATTCTTGTCATTTGGTCCCCCTTTCATTCTCCTATATGTCCCCCCTTGTCTTCTCGTCCTTTATTTTACTTATTATAATGACATAAGGCGAAAGCGCCGACAGAGGACGAGGCAGCGGGCTTAAGAGTTGAATTTTGTTTGGTTTTGTCACTTTATTCGCATGTTTATCATGTTAAAGGACTTTGTGTTAAATTATTTATTTTCCTTATAATGTTTTTTATTCTTCCATCCCCTTTAAATGTTAACTATAGTAGTAGTGAAATAACTACAGGTAACGGGGAATAAAAAGGCGGTACTTTACTGAGGTTGTTCCCAGGAGGGAAATTGGCTTTATATTATAACATGTATCATATATCTGAGAAAAGGGGTTTCAATAAAAATGGAAAGCCAACAAAGACGTGTCGCTGGTTTATTTCAACGCACCGAGGCTAATGCTGTTAATGTAGAGTGAAGAATAATAGATTAGCTGGAAATGAGAATTTTTTTCATAAGTAGCTGGAGCAGAAAGACAGAGGACAGTTGGTTACAATAACCTCACAGTTATTGTCAAAATGTTCGTGTGAAGCAAAATATCAGTTAGCTCCATGTTAATGGCCTAATTATAGCATAATTATGTAATACTAGTAAGATCATGATTGTCACAGGTTTTCCTCTGATAATGAAAATTGAATGACACACTGCTTGAGTGGTGCCAAACTATTTGTTTCTGTAAATTCTTCTTTCGTTTTGGAGCAAACGGGTTTATCAGTATCATGAGATATGAGAAATTTAGTGTTTGAAAAATCGTACTTTTTATCGTATAACGTCAAAAAGTTGATGTTGGACATCCCCAACCTTCAGCCAGTAACAGATAAAGTTAGAATCTGTGCTTCAAGACTGCGTCAGGGACTCATGGACAAACTAAGGCCCAGGGTCCTGGATACGCCCTACCAACTTAGTCCCAAAAAAAAAAAAGTATTTATGTTATTATATACTTCTTTCCCTGCAATGGGCTACTACAAATGTAGCATCCTGGGTTTTACACATGACTTTTACGTGCCATTTATCTATCAAATGAATGCCTAGACCAGGGATCTCAAACTAGCACCCCGTGGGCCATTTGCTGCCCGTGGAACGACATTTTGCGGCCCCCACCTTGAATTTATAATATTTTATAGATTTATTCTCCACATTTTATGATGAATTCTCAAAACCCTGATCCACAGTCTCCTCCTGGTTCAGTGTTGTATTACACAGAATCTATGCTAAGCTGATTTTTAATAAAAAATTTTCTTTTGTATTGAAGCTGACACGGTCCTTCGGTGAAATGAAGTGTGGGTGGTGGGCCTCAACAAATTTGAGTTTGAGACCCCTGCTCTAGAGAGACTCTACCTCCGCTGTGCTTTTGTCTGACTGTACAGTGAACATGACAAAAGAAACATCTGCGTGAGAATCTCCACTGTTGCCTGACACTCAGCGATCATACGCTTAAAGGCTCGACGCGTCCGTCACGTCTTGTTGCGTCGGGTTGTGGTCTTGGCTGCAGAGGCTGCAGAAACTCGGGCATGAAGCTGATTCCAGAGGGGAAAAGTTTACAACACAATGGTTCCCACTGTGCAGCGTGAGCTCCCACTTCCCTGGAGAATTTCATGCCTCTCGTCTCTTTTGTGTTGATTTTCATGCCTGAAATTCTCTTATTCTCAAGGACAATGTATTGGACGCAATTGGATGTCAGAAATGGCCCATTTTCAAGCCGAGGTCACAGCTCGGTCAGAGTCGGACTGTACGCCGGGGCGGACTGGAGCGCTCTGTCTTTCTGCGCGCGGTCTCACCTGCTTCCAGCTCTATTATGGCCGTGGCAGATGGTTGAGCGGAGGTTTTCACAAAGTGACATGGCCCTCCTTGTTCCTTCACGGTGTGGGGTCACCTTACTGTGAGCTCCCGTTTCAGGTGGCAGCAGGAAGATGGATGTAGCCGGGGATTCTGGGATGGGTAGTTTTATTTATTTTTTTATGGGCTCATATGTTTTCCTCAAGGTCTGTGTGAGATTACTGTGCAGCACCGCTCCAGACGCAGAGGTCACAACCAGTCGCCGTATGCTGGGGTTTTTTTAGAAAGTAGGGCGATAGAGACCGCTTGATTTAAATGGCTCACTTCTAAGGACTGGTCGCCCCTCGTGACGCCAAACTCATTAATATGACAGATCGCTGCGACGGCGATGGAAGGTCGAACCACAGGGGTTTTTAGGATGAGCCCCGCGGCTACATCACCGTGAAGACACCGAGACAAGCTTGATATAAATACAAACACAAACAGCTCTTTCCCAGTTCCGGTCTCTCTGTCAATGGACCTTCTCGTCAATGGACAAAACCAAACCGAATGTTAGACAAAAACAGGACAGACAGATTTTATCGTGATCTTGATGTCTGTAGATAGATAGATAGCAATCGAGTTTCATTTCATGGATAACTTGGCGTGCGACTTTTCTTTTCTTACCAGCCAGCCTTTAAACCAGCATTAAAGGCTGGTTTACGTCAATAAAAGCACTTTTAGCTAACTGAGCTAACTGTATAAATAAGTATGAGCTGAATGCCAGTTTTGCACATCCAATACCAACATTAAGAGTATTGAGTCTCAGTCACTACTGTAACTATAAACTGAACTATAGAACTACTAATGGTCCAACCATTCACACCGACTTTCACACCTAGGACCTAGTAAGTGTGAACACTTACCCTGATCTTGCATCCATGTATCTATGACATAATGTCTTTGTTTGCACATTCAACACAGTTTGTGTCAAAGTTTGATGACTAACTGACCCCTCCAGCTCTGCTTTTCTTCAGTCCTCGAAACCTTGCCGTCCTCCAGTACTCCAGCCCCCAGTCTCCCAGTCCTAAAGCAATTCAGTCCCCCAGTGCTCCAGTCATCTAGCTTTTAGGTCTCCTAGTTTTCTAGTCATTCAGCTCTGCAGTCCTCTAGTCCTCTAGTCCTCTAATCCTCCAGCCTCCCATTCCTCCAGTCCTCTCACCATCTAGTCTCCCGTTGCACCTCCAGTCCAGTTTCGTTCTCAAGTCCTCCAGACTTTCAGTCTTCCTGTACTTTCATTTTCATTCCTTTAGTTCTCTAGTTCTCGAGACCTCAATTCATCCACTCTCCCATTCCCCGAGTCTTCTAGTCCTCCACTCCTCCAGTCTTCATTCCTCAAGTCTTCTAGTCCTTCCATTCCTGTAGTCCTTCAGTCTTTCAGCCCTCCACTCTTACGGTGTTCTAGTCCTTAAGTCTTCAAGTCCTCCACTCTTTCAGTCTCTTAGTCCTCCAGACTTCCAGTCTTCTTGTCCTTCTGTCGTTCAGTCTTGTAGTCCTCCACTCCTCTAGTTCTTCACTCTTCCAGTCTTCTAGTCCTCTACTCTTCCAGTCCCTCAGTCCTTCAGCTATTTCTAAAAACTGTCACAGATTGAACCCTAAACAAAACCACAGTGAAGTGCCTTTAGAACGACCTGGTCCATACAGTCTACTTTACTGACACTTAAAACCAGTCGTTTGCAAAGTGTGGGTTGGGGCCCAAAGATATGTAAACATTTATTCAACAGTCAAAGAAGAAACCAAAACATTTTTGTGTGTTTTGTGGTGAAACTGATACAAGATGTTGAACATAATGAAGGACACAAGAGACAAAGACGACAATGGGGAAGGAGGAGGAGGAGGAAGGAAACAAAAAAGAAGACAACAAATACAATTGTCCGTTTTGCTCAGCTTCAGAAATGCCGATGCAGAGACAAGGCGCTGAGCAGCATATTCTGAAAACACTCCAGAATGTCAAGCTCTTATTGAAGTAGATAAGTGGCAGACAAAGAAGTGGTCAAAAGTAGATATATAAGGCAAAAATATTCTGTTTCCGCTAACGTGAAAAGATGTTTATACATGTTTATACAGGGCGGGCCAGCGATTGAACCATATTATCGATTAATCTTGCACCAAAAGTCTTCAAGCGACATGAAGTTTATCGAAAAAGAAAACAGCAAATAGTTTGTTGCCAAAAATATCCTGCCCAGTCTTTTTTGGCGAGGCAAGGCAAGTTTGCTAGCGATGGCACTGTGCCGCATATGTAGCAAGACCAATGGAGTATGGAGTAGTACAATTTTTTGGTTTGTGAATTTGTAGTTTTGTACAAGTCTTTCAGTGGAAAATGTCCTCTCAATTGTCCCCATGATGACAATGAGTTTGACATATAAACATCAGAAGAGTCTGACTAACATCTAGAAGCCACAATGAAGGTCATATGGTTCTTAGAAAGAGAATCTTATGACCTAAGAAAAAGAAATTAAATGCAGTATCATTGACAGGTGTCACATAACAAGGTATTCAACTGCTCTTCTCCTGCAATAGTTCCAGTGTCAACTAGTGGATGAGTTTAAGAACAATACTTCCTTCTCCGATAAAGATATGGGAGATGATGACGTAACCAGATGTCAAAAGGTGTTAAAACTTTTTTGTGGTAATTATGAAAACTGTTGAAACCTGTGACCCGGCAACGGATGAAGAAGAACGAAGTCTTTTTCTTTGACTTTGTCTTTTACAACTCTTACTTTGTCGTACGATTTACCTCCGATCACCCCCTGATATTGCTTCGAGCTGTGAGGAGGATTATCATGTAGTATCTCAAACAACGGTTGTAAAGCTTC
This sequence comes from Paraplagusia blochii, assembly GCA_016785265.1. Classification (NCBI taxonomy): domain Eukaryota; kingdom Metazoa; phylum Chordata; class Actinopteri; order Pleuronectiformes; family Cynoglossidae; genus Paraplagusia; species Paraplagusia blochii. The sequence goes on along the minus strand of JAFBJS010000304.1, from coordinate 174,522 downwards.
TACTTTTAACCCAAGGAATTTTTTTACTTTTTAATTATGCCGTGACATTTACCGATGTGGGCGTTTCTGCTCTTCCACGAGAAAAAATAAGATGTGCAAGTGACAAAGAAAGAGAGACGGAAAAGAAGAAGTGTCTCCTCTGTCTTTTTAATTAAAGTTGTCTTATGATATTGTTCTGATCGGAGCAATAATGAGCTCTCGTTGCCACCTTCACCCTGCACTGAGCACGTTGGCACACTCAGAATAAGCCACTTTAATTGTGTATGCATTGGTCCTTGTCAGGAAGCAGCGACTGTGTCAGTAAATGATAGTAAAGGCCAGCATTGCTATCTGGAATATTAATCATACAGATTTATCTGTATCACGTTTCTATTTCATCTTCTGAGTTAGCTCCTATGATGCACAGTCAAGGGATAAACTCAGAAGAAACTTTGAAAAAGAAAATTACAGAAAGAAAAAAATAGATTTTTAAGAAAATAGTGTATTTCAGTACTGTTTTTATAATTTATAGATCTTGGCTAAATGTTGTGATGGTGGGAATTATTTTCCATAAATAAGAATATATTAAATAATTTACTGTTGGTGGGAAAAACATATGGCTCATGGGCCACAGGTGGTGCGCCAGGGCGACTTATGGCCCTAGAATTACAAGATCCAGTCTGTAGGAATTTGTAAGTTGTTCCTAACTCATCCACTAGGGGAACACTATGTTGATCAGAATAGAGAAAGTTTCAGGACCAAATATAAAGTAGTCTAGACCAAGGGTGCCCAACCTTTGGACTGCGGATTGGCACTGGTCCATAGGTCTATTGACTGTCCTCCAGTCGACCACCTGCAGTGGAGAGTCCCCCAGCAGACCATCCCGCAGGAGACCCTCCTCCTAGAGAGCATCATGCAACAGAGAGCGTCCTTCAACAGACAGTCCTCCAGGAGACCATGTCTGCAGCAGACAGTCTTTCAGTAAACTGTTTCAGCAGCAGGATGTCTTCCAGACTGTTCTTCAACAGACCACCCTACAGTAGATAGTCCTCAGGGAGACAGTCCAGCAGCAGAACATCTTCCAGGAGACAGTCTTCCAGCAGACTGTCCTGAAGCAGACTCTCCTCTAGGAGATTGCCTTACAGCAGACAGTCTTTTGATTAGACTATCCTTACGAGACAGAGTTCCAGTAGGCCATCTTCCAGGAGACTGTCCAACAGCAGTATGTCTTCCAGACTGTTCTTCAGCAGTCCTGAAGCGCACCCTCCTATAAGAGATTGCCCTATAGCAGACAGTCTTCCAGAAGACCATCTTGCTGCAGACAGTCCTCCAGCAGGCCTCACGTGGAAACACAGATAAATGTGTCTACTTCCTGGAGACATGGTCACACAGACACTGGTAGACCAGAGAGGGGAGGGGACAGGGTATGTGTATATGTGTGTGTGTGTCCCTGTGTGACAGACCTTTTCCCTGACTGATTGCTTCCAGACGAGCTTGTAAAAGCAGGCGCAGACTCATATGCGCCGCTTGGGTTCGATGCGTTGCGTTCTTCCTCGGCGCCAGTAGGAGATCCTGGGACAATGCCGGGATGAACTATTGACTACCCCCATCCATACAAACCAGCCCCCTCCACCCCCAACTACAATCCCCAAACCTCTGTAAAAGTCTCCTATCATCATTATCAGCATCCTTCCATCCCCCTCTGCCCTGCAGCCACACTCACACATTACCATAGTGGTGCCTGCACCTCCTCCCCCTGCGCAGACAACTGTCTGTCTGTTTGTCAGTCTGAAACCCACACATTAGCAAAGAAAATGTTTATTTATCCTGCATACGTGTCAGCGTAACAGACTGTGACTGTTGGAACCTGTCTATCATCTGGATCCCTGTAGCCACAGGGGCTCTGGGCATTGGATGGTTTTAGACTCTAACTGTAATAAACAACAATTCTAAAAAGAATAAAATCTGTTAAATAATACTAATGTTGTTTTGCAAACACAAAGTATTTTAGGCCACTTTTTAAAAGTGAATTCCTAAATAATTAAGATTTTTTGGCAGTTTTTTCCATTAGAAAATGTGATTTATAATTCATGTAGCTATCTAATTATTATATATTAATCAAAAACAAAACCTGGTACTGGCACTATGATTAAAGAATAGTTGATAACATAATATATACAAATAATTACAATTAATTATTTTCTATATTTCGTTTAACAGTTAGAAAAGTAGAAACAGACATTAAGGCTAGTTATGTAACTATCTTTTAGTTTTTGTCCAGCTAAAAACAAACTAAAACTCCGACTACATACCGTATATTTACAGTTTTCCAGTGAAAGCTACTTAAAATCAACGTTACAATGGGGTACTAGCTAAGGTTTAGCCACTTAAGGTTTGTAGTTTATCAAACTTTTGTTACTGTACCTCATTCCTTGCTATGTTTAAAAACAATTGTTCGAACGACGAGACATTAACTGTAAGTTGGGGTAGTAATGAGGGAGAAAGACAGGGGGAAAAGAGGCAGAAACCTCAGGTCTACAACCGTCCAGAGGGCGGCAGTAGCAGCGTTTCCATCTGGTTCAGGAAATGTCGGTTGCCCCGCTCTTGTAGTCTCCGCATTATGTCTTTCAGGCACGATTTACTTGTCCGTATTAGTCATTTTAAGAAAGAAAGGTGGACATAAAGAATAGGTTAAAAAATCTGACGTCAGAAGAGCTACTCTTTTAACACGTACTTATAAGATCAGCTTCAACAGAGTGTAGTGATACCTGAAAGACCAAATTCAGGGAAAATAACCCACCAAGTGTAGAACAGATAAACTACGAGAGTGATTAACACAAATCATAGATTCGTCAAGAGAAGTTAGATTAAAGGAAGTCTCGGATTAGAAAACTGTTGGTTTAGACAAAATACTGATTGATAGGTAAAATAATACATAATCTGAGAATATATATAAAGGGAAAATTGCGTTATTTCGTAGTTTCTACACGTTTCCTGCCAAGGGGACATAGCTATCAGGTTTAGCAGACTTGATTATGGTGGCCATTAATTTGCCTGTCTGGGCCACATAAATATAACTTTTGTGAATTTACCTGACTTCAAACTGAGATTATAACTTCATAAAACTTTTGTTAAACTATTTATTTATCCACTTGAGTTGTATTAGCTACACTAGTTCGGCCTAAAATGTATATTTCTTATTCAAGTTTAACCTGCCATTTTGCCAACTTTTAAAGATTCGGTAGAACTAAAAGAAAATGGCGAAGTAAAGAAGCTGTTTTTATTAATTTTTAACAAAACAGCCGTTAAATTAAAACTTTTCGCGCCGCTGCTTTTTTAAGTATCAGTTTTAAAGATCCCGATTCTTCACTTCCTCCTCCGTGCCCGTGCGCGTGCTCGTCGGTTCGTGCGTGCGTACCCGCCAGCGTGTGCGCGCCGCGGGACTCTACTTGATCTGTTGTTTGCGCAGCAACACAATCACATTTCTTTTAAGCGACAGGGTGTCTAGACACACACGTGACCGGGCGCGTCAATGCGCACTGGAGACTGGAGACGGAGCAAGGGCACCCAGACCATCCGCCTCATTCACTGACTTCCAACCCTCGGCTCCGCACCGCTCCGTGGCCTCGCCGCTCTCCAACGTCCACTCGGCCGTGAGATAACCGTTGAAGATTATCAGTTGTTTCGTTGTATTTATAAGGAATTCGGAGCCGAATACGCGACAGGGCTGCGTGCGTGGAAGAGGGTCTCTCTCTCTGTCTCTGTCTCTGTCTCACTCTCCCTCCCCCTCTGTCTCTCCGACTCCCTCCCTCTGCTTCTCTCTCTCTCTCTGTCTCTCTCTCTCCCCAGATCCTCAAACGCGTCTCGACTCTACACGGTTTGAGCTTCAGTCCTGGATTTGATCCTCAGCTCTACGGACGAGACTCTTTTCTCTGCCAACAAACCGACCAACATCTCCTGCAGACCCAGAGCTGCAGACTGAAACTAAACCGGATAAATAGACAATCCCAGAAGGACAGAAAAGACCGAGACAAACATCTACTCCGCGCAGTCGGTCCAGGATTTATTTTTTTTTATTGTGTGGATTTAATGTTTTTGAAGACACGACGACGGCCAGACGAGGTGTCCATGGGATAACCGTGATAGGCGGTAATAAGGCCTTGGGTTTAGTCTCACTTCCAGTCATATTTTTTGTAGCTTTTGTTGTAAAATCGACGCAGTTGCTCGTGTCTTGAAAGGGGGTCCGACGACCGAGCCGCTCAGGCTGCAACATCACCAAGTGATAGGCAACGTATTCAAGGCACCATGCGTCTGCGTCTGTGCCTGTGAATCACCACCAGGCTGCGAGGTTCACTCTTACGGCCACGGGCTGATGGTCGTTTACCCCCCTGAGGAGGAGCTGACTGTCCCGTGAACCTCCGGGGCTTTTTTTTCTCGCTGATATCTAGGCTGTAGGAGAAGGCGACAGAGAGACTGGCGTATGCTACAGATTTCCTCTGCTTATCCGGCTCCCAGTTTTTCCACCGTATTTTCTCAGGCTGCTTGTCACCGCCTGGACTCGGATCCCGGAATCTTCATGATTTGCGGACATCATGCTCGTTTTTTAGCCGGGGAAACCTCTTTTCGTCCCGCATGTTTAGGACCAAACGATCGGGGCTCATCCGGCGACTCTGGAGGAGCCGTGCGCCCGTGGAGGGCGACGGAGAGACGGACAGAGGGACGCATGGCTCCGGGGGCTGCTGCATGGGCAAAACGGCAAAGGTGGCCAAATCCAACGCCGGGTCGGAGGCTGAATTGAAGGCGTTGACCCACTCCATACTGAAAAAGATCAAAGAAAAACAATTAGAGGTGCTCTTGCAGGCGGTGGAGTCCAAGGGGGGAGCCCGGAGCCCCTGCTTGCTCCTGCCCAGCAAAGTGGACGCCAAAGTGGGTCAACAGTCTTACTCTCTCCCCATGCTGCTCTACAAAGTGTTCAGGTGGCCGGACCTCAGGCATTCCTCGGAGCTGAAGAGGCTGTCTTGCTGTGAATCCTACGGGAAAATCAACCCAGAGCTCGTTTGCTGCAACCCGCACCACATGAGCAGACTTTGTGAACTCGGTGAGACGGAACTACCACATTTTTTTTGTGTTTAAACTCCACCAAACACATAACCATGTGTTGGTGTCATTGTCCACGTCCAGACAGTATAATTTTAACCTCTAAAAGACCAATTAACTTAATTCTAATGACACCTGTGTTGGCAGAGTTGAGTTTCCTAAAGGTCAAACTTAAACTGATGGGGAACCTTTGTGTTCTTAGCAGCATTGTGGCATTTGTTTACAATTTGGCGCATTAATCTCAAATAGACATCCTCATCAAATCTAATATCAGCCAATTATCACAGCTTTTTTACGTCTTATTGGGTCAATCATTTCTCGTTTGAGTTTGGAACCAGTCCCAGCTGTTAGCAATAAGTGTACACCAAGGCTGTTCACTCTCAACACATAGAGGGAAGGGGCATTGCAAAGTCGACACCAGAACACCCCCCTAAACTATTTACTATTTCACTTATGCATTTTGCTGTAAGACCATAGCTTTAGGCAGTGGAAAAATCCTTGTTTGCAAGTTTGTCAAAGAACTACAGACGCATGTTTTATGGATTATGTGTAAATATTAGCATGGTTAACTTAAACCAGGATGTTTCTAACACAATCCAAGCTCATAATTTTACAAACAAACAAGCAGCCTGTGTGGCATTTCAGAGTTTCACAATTGGCATTTCCAAAGTGCACAGCTACTCAGCCAGGGCTTTACAGTCTTTCCACGATGAAGTTTCCAGGGCCTCTGTATGTATGTGTATGTGTGTGTATCAGTGTGTGTGTGTGTGTGTGTGTGTGCTTACTTGGCGTCCCGGGCCAAAAGAGGCCCGTATCTCAGTTTGTCCTAGACGCTGATAGTGGCCCTGCTGGCGCCAGGCGGCCCCCTGTTTATCTGCCTGCCAATGAAAGGCAATAGCCGCTCGGCCAGCCTCTCTGCTTTCCTCTGCTGGCTGAGCTAACAGACACGAAGCCCTTTTCCCCGAAGAATGAAACAACTCTTATCATAAACTTTAGATCTCTCTCATTCCCCTTTTTGCCCCCTCCTCATGCTCATGCGTCTTGTTTTTTTTTTTTCCTCATGCAGAGTCTCCTCCTCCTCCATATTCTCGCTATCCCATGGACTATCTTAAACCACCAGGTGAGTTTTTGTTCCCCGTTGAATTCTCTGACATTACGTGTTGCATATCTTGCCAACTGTCTCTGCGTTGCACATGTATGGGTGTGTGTGTCTGTGTCTGTGTGTGTGTGTCTGTAAGTAGGAAATGGCTCCATGTTATGTTGTGATTTATGATATCAGAGTGGCACGCCTGGCTGGCAGGTTGGGCAGTTCTACCGTGGCAGTCGGCCAGGACCGAGCCGCACAAAGTCGGGATACCAGCTATTAACTGACTGAGACTTTAACATGGGGAATAGTCTGAGTGGGTTGGCCTGTCTGTCTGTTTGAGGAGGACTTGGGTGTCTGTTTGTTGGACCGTTTATCTTTTGTGAATCAGAGGGAGAAACAGGCAGACAGTGGAGTCACTGGAGCCAGCCGGCCCTTTATCAACTAGATTAATCAAATTATTAAGCTGGATGGTATGTGTGTGTGTCCCAGTCTGGCGTTTTTGCTGAGATGTGTTTGTTTCAGGAAGGAAGTTAGCATTTCCTTTTCCGAACTATTTTTACATGTCGTATAGAATACTCGATAAATGTACATTAGCCTTTACAGCAAGCAATGTTGGTGGAAAAACATAAAAGACGCCGTGCTTTAGTTGATACATTATTTTGTTTTTAATATGTAGCTACTTCAATCCCGGTTACGGCGGTTGGATTCACCACCCACGGAAAGGTGTGGTGCGGTGCAATGTGATTTCGGTGAGAGTCGTAGAGACTACTGCCCCCTACTGCTGATTCCCGGGTTAAAATGGATGGATGTTGCTACTTGTCCAGCAGGGAATTTGCCTGCTTACTCTATTGTCTTACCGCATTTAGAATGTACTGCTTCAAACCTCCATATAATATGCATCAGCAAAATTATTTGTTTAACAAATGATGCTAGCTTAGTGATTTTGGCTACGACTCAGTTGGTGGAGCTGCATATATTGCGCTATCCATTCAATTGTCAATGTTGTCCAGTGGTGTTTATGCTCCGTCCCCATTTTGTTCATGCTTTTTTCTGTTTTTTGTCTTTTAATGTAAACGTCCATGACAACACTGTCTTTCATCTTCCCCAAAAAGTCCTAGAATTGCTGAGACCATGGGACATTTCTCAGGAACTTTCAGGGTGGTGGTCTAATTTTACATGGGCCAATTCTATATACAAAACACTGACTTGTGAAACCAGTGATGGACCTTACCATAGGCTGTACATTATAAATAGTCCATGGCATCTGCCCGCTCTGTGACTTCACACTCTGCTGTTAATGTCGTCATATTCCGGAGCTTTAGGTGTCTTACTTTTCCAGCCAGATCTGAACAGACAGAGGGAAGAGCGTAGGTGTAATCATATCATTCTGAAACTGTACAGCAGGAAGATCAAAATCCCATTGAATCCATTTTCTTAGTGACTCATTTAATCCTGTCAGACTGGCTTGACCATGCAGGGAAATTGTAGGGCTAAACAATGACCAGTGCGGCCGCCCGTCCAGTTAGCGAGAGGCAGGAGAAAGTGGCTTTCAGTGAGTGGAAACAATAGGAAGTCATTGCAGCTGCAGCTGTGGTTCTTCAAAGCTTCCCTACTCCCTCTCTCGTTCCCTCTTTGTCATCTTTATTTAGCCAGCTTGAGAGATATTGCCTTACTCGATCCCAACTCTTTCCCAACTTTTTAAGAAATCAAGTGGAAATAAAATATTAATAACGTTTACTTCTCCGACTCTGGCCCCTGATATGAACAATAACAAGACAGATTGCTATAAAAATGAAAATGCAAGGAAGAAATGAGTAAAACAAGAGTTATGCAGTCACTCCACACCAAGGAAATACTGTATATTATAGTATTATTACTGTTGCCAACACATTTCTCTATTCAGAACTTGGTGATTTCATCTTCAACAGAGCAAAAAAAAAACAAAAACACCACTAGATGGCAGATAGTTTTCCAAGTAGAGTTTTATTTCCACTTGGGAAAAAAATGCAATACATTTCTGCCATAAATTAAGGGGAAACCAACCTTTAAAAAGTCCCGAGCTCACCTGTCAAGACGTTTCCACGTTTGCTTGCATTGACTGGGTGCAGCTGCAGTTGTGGTTAATCAAAGGAGACTCTGTCTGCCTGTCTGTATCGGCCACGCAGAGTGAAAGACAACATGTAATAGTAGGACAATGGTGCAAGCTGACACACACACACACACACACACACACGAGGACAGATGAGACCATAATGCAGAAAGACGGATTTTCTCCCCAGTGCCTTGGCAAACTGTCAGTCATTATCTCCTTCCTATTCCTGCGGGCTTTTACCTTCTTCCATACCATCCTTTACATTTGCTCCACGTACGGCTTCGTTAAATCATCGTGACACTCCGAAATTCTCAACAGTCAACTTTCAGAATGCAATTAAATGTTAACATCTGCATGAAGCGGAAGAGCCGTGTGTTTTATGATGATGGTTTTATGATTCTAGCGAGCAGGAAGTGGGGGTATATGTGTCAGGGTGCCTGTCTGCAGCAGCAGCAGCAGCGGTCAATATGAAAGCAACCCAGACGTAAAACGCTACCTTGTTTCAGCTCAGGGGAATATAAATCACACACTGTTTAGCTCTTTCTCTCTGGTGCCCCCCTCAGCTCTGTGGTCAGCTGTGAACTGTTGCCCGGGAGACCAGGGCAAGGCTGCTGGCAGCCAATGAAAGCGCAGCGGTACCCGTGCATCTCTTTACTGCGACCACAGCAGTGTCCAGACCGGGGTGAGGGTCTGGGGGGGTTAAAGGGCTCACAGTAAAAGCTCTCTGGATGCCGGTTTTTAAGAGACATCATAGGTACTGCAGGTCGGCTTGGGCAAACAGGAGGCCAGTGAGGGTATCTGTCAAAGGAGACACCGCAACAGCCCCCACCTTCTACTTACCATATGTGAATATTCCCTCAGAGCAATCAAAATCTCTCCACCTTTGAGTACTAGTACTATTTTATCTATTTACTGACGCGAGCGTATTAAACTCAAACACTTTCTTAATGTAACGATCACTTCCGTGTCATCGTTCGCAACTGGAGGTGACCAGCACCACAGACAACGCTGCGACGGTATAGTGTCTCAAACGGCGTTGACGCGCAGAGAAAGGAATGTATCATTAGTGAATTCCTAGCTTCCAGCAGCAGCAGCAGCAGCAGCAGCTCTGAGGCAGACCTAGACCTAGCCACCTCCTGCTAATACCGTACTGGCGTTCGCCACACACACACACACACACATACCGCAATTTTCTTAAAGCTCCTTTCAGGTTTCGTGTTGAAACTAGTCAACGTTAAAAGTCTTAGTGGGAGTTCGGTATTCAAAGTCAAAGAGAGTGAGTGACTCTTGTCTGAACCTCCATGGTTCTCCAACCAGGCTTTTGAGAAAGAGTTAGCGATTGTGTAGCAAAGCAAAAAGTTGACTATAGGCTGTGAATAAACTAATGTTAGCTTAATTTACCAAAGAAGTCCGCTAAAGACATGCCGGTTGGCAGTGGTGGCCTAGTGGTTAAGGAAGCGGACTTGGGTCCGCGGGGCTTCAGGTTCGAATCCAACAGCTGCCATGTTGCGAGTGAGGTGCTCTGAGCATAGCACCGTTCCAACCCGCATAACTTCTTGTGGGCTCCACCACCCACAGGAAGGCGGACAAGAAGAAGATGAATAAATAAATAGATGGCATGTTTGTATAGCTTCCTAAACAGATAATAATATTTAAGGGATGTTTACAATTACTGAATTTAAAGATTAAAATCAGGTTGCAAAAAAACTTCATGTTGCGTAAGGCCTGCAATGATATTTTGAGCGCATGAAAAAACAAGAACATGGTCTGGAACTACATCTTTGTAGGTTTACTTTCTCACAGATAACCAAATACTTGATTCATTCGTTTAATGAATTAAACTGTTAAATTATGTATATGAAACTGAGCATTGATACCGTGTTGGGGCAGATCAACACATGAGCAGCGATCAGTCCCCGAGCCACACTCTTCATCAAAGTCATTAGCACGGAGAATGCGGCTCCTTCCTGATCATGCAGCGATGCAGGGCTAACGATCCTCCTGAAGCAGTGGATTATGGGGGATTATCAGGGGTCGAAGAAACTCTGCTGCTAGGCTGAGGTCTCTCTCTCCCTCTCTCTCTGTGCGTGTGTCTGTGTGTGAGAGTGTGAGCTTCATGGTCAGCGTCTTCATTAGGCATTGATTTCACCGGAGTGATTGACGGCCTCACAGCTGCTGCTTTGCTCCTTCTCCCTCTCTTTTTCACTCTCAGTACTAAATCAAAGTCTCTTTCTCCCTCAGATTCTCCAGACTCTGGACCTTCATCCAGTGATATTGGGGGAACGACACACTCGGCCCCTGTGGGGCTTTCAGGTAAACACTTCTCCCTGGAGTCATCCTTATCTTTGTCTCCTAAAGCCGTGGTATTATTTCCTCTCTCTGCTGTGTTTTTTCTGGGCATACCTCCGCTCCATACTTGTAACGATGAAGCAGTGATTGTGGGGGCCCCAGCTTCCCTCCTGCAATAAAAAAAAAAAATTCCGTGAAGGCGGGCGGTGGTGGATTTCTCCCACATCCACATAAATTCCTCCCTCCTGGCTCTTTGAACAACACTCCTCTTCTCTCCTCTTCCTCCTCTCCTGTTCCCCTCTCATCACTTTCCGTGTTGTGTTGTAATGGAAGGCAAACACGCTCAGTTTGTTTGGAGAAGAGCGCCGTGTGCGTGCAGCATTGTGCGTAGTAAGCGGACACGCGAGTGTTTATTTGGGTGTGTTTTCGCTCACAGCGAAAGGACCTTGTAGGTATTTAGTCTCTTTGACTTCCAACGCCACGGTGGATGTGGGTACTTGTTTTTTTTACTTTCATCTGCCATGCAGGACATGTTTCAGGCTTCCTAAGCTTTAGTAATTTAATCCCCTCCTCCTCCACTTCACCCTGCTCTCTGGCCAACCAGTCAGAGGGTAAAACCAGGGGTTTTTACTGTGTTTCTGCAAAGATTTACATTATATACATGAGTAGACATAAAATGTCCCAACCAATAATGCATCCATCTTCAACCGCTTAGCCGTTACTGGGTCACAGAGGCAGGAGTCTCCACAAATACCACCCAAATCACACAGCACCATAACGTTGCAGGTGGTGAGCCATCCCGAACTTTCCCAGGAGGTGAACCCTGGGGTTTTGCACCAAAGACATCGCCTCTGGGCCAAAGTGAAGGCCGTATATATTAACAATAAAATATATAAGTTGCTACTTAATATAACATCTGTAACTTTAGTAACATGAATGTGCAGGAGCGACATGTGTCTCCTGAGCCATGGGTGGACCATGCCTGGACTAGAGACTAAGATGGTCTCCATGAAGGAAGGAGTTTAGCTCGTCTTTTTCTGCGTGCTGTTCCCTATTTCCCTCTGCCTCAGATGGTTCTCATTACTGGGCCTTTAAAGCCTGTTTTATGTCAGTTGGTGTTCGCTGCCCAGTCCTCCCCCTCCTTTGTTTGGTTGTGGGGGGGCGGCGTGGTGGTGGTGGTGGTGGTGGTGGGGTTAGTCTGCCTGCCTGCCTGCCTGCATATGTGTGTGTGTTCTTAGATGGTAGAAGAGATTGGAGAACAGAGGAGCCCAACTCAACCTCTCCCGTCTTCCTTCTCCTCCTGACCCCCAGACGGACACTAAAGTCCTCCCTGTGTGCATTAAGCAAAGACACATTTTAGACCAAGTTGAAACTGTGAAACCCAAGATCTCCTAACAGGCACCCCCCCTTCCTCCTTCCCTCCTTCCTCACTTCTTGACTCCCTCCTCTAAGGCGTGCACGCCGTCCCCTCCTCCTCCTGTGCTGTTTTCCTTCCTGCCTCAGATGACATGGCAGCGGTGGCGAGCGCTCCAGTGAATGGGCACCCTCTGTAAAAGCAATAAACGTAGAAAGGCTGAAGCAGGATGGCTGTAGCTCTCTCTGCGCTTATGATGTCTTTGGCAAGGAAAGGAAAAGGGGGGTAAGAAATGGGTTGCACCAGTCCTCCTCCATTCAACCCACCGACCCACCCTCCCTCGCTCCCTCTCTGTCCTTTCCTCACAGCCTGCCGCCTTCCCTCCTGACAAAAGAAACATGGCTCTCGCGGAGGCCTGCTGCTGACCCTCTAATTCACTCACTCTGGCCTTTTTATGTTCTCCTCCAGACGTATTTGCAGAAAGGAAGAGGGAGAAGGGTGGCTTAGAGGGGAAGGAAAGTAGAAAAGATTTAAAGTCACTCAGAATAAAAGTTGTAAAGTGGAATCTTTTTGTACTTGTTGACTTTGGGAAAATGGACAATGTGTAGCTTTGGCCTTTAGGTAACATCTATCCTGCCGTTTTTCCTCACCAGATATAACAATAATGCTTAAACATCCCTCGGCTACATCTTAGAAAGCAGGAAACGTCCCGGCTGGAAAGAGTTAAGTGAGCTGCGACAGCGACAAGCGCAAATGCAAACTAGGCTGCCTGCCAGGCTACCAGCTCCAAAGCTCCTCTTGCTGGCTCACGTCATCCGCCTGGAACAGAGCATAGTGTGGTGAAGAGGAGAGGAGGCTGGATGGCTGGGTCCGGGGGTGCTGATCTCAGTTAAAGCTGGGGTGTGGGTGTTCAGCTCGGGGAATAGGAAATGATGAGATATACCAAGAAAGAGATTTGGGATTTGGGAATCGGAGCTGAGGTCGGGGGTAGAGTGTTGCTCGTGTGTCTGCGGACGAGGTAGAGAAACTGAGGGTGACCTGCGATGCCACGTGTTCATTCAGTGCCGCCGTAGGAGTCTGAAAGGGTGTTTATTTAAATTAAATGAAAGAACTCTGGGTTTGTGTCAGAGGTCTGGGCCGTGGGACAGAGTGCGTTTTCACTTTTTCCATCCTGGTACTGCAAGGGACTGTAGTTTGGTCCTGGTACAGGAACAATAGTTTAGTTGAGGTTTATTTTCATTGACAAAAAAAAAATATAACAGATGTAACTCAAATCTGCAAGAACATCCAGTTGTCCAAAACTATCCCAAAAGTAGAAATTTATACTTGTCATCCCCCAAGTAATCAAACAGCGTTAGGACCCTGCCCAGAGACGCTGCACTTGATAGGTTTGTTATTTGGACACATTCGTTCCAAAACGGAGACGTGACTTATTGACGTCACTTTGCATCAAGCTCCCATTGATGTATGTGTCTGTGTGTGTGTGTCAGTGGTCAGTGGCATGCCTGCTGGTGCCACCGGGGACTGACCCTGAGTGCCTGTGTGTAAGAGGATCCAGTCGGGCTGACATGTACGCATGCACACACACACTCACACTCCCACACTAATACATACACACAGACGGGCAGATAAAGTGACCTGGTGCGAGCCCTGGCGCACAGCCGACTGTCACACAGGCGCTTCCTCCCAGCGCGGGTTAAATTTAGTCATAGTTGTATTCTTATACCAGCAGCCAGTCACCTCGCTCGACAGACAGTCGGCTGGCCCATCACTCAGTCAATTAGTCATCCTGAGAATCGGCCGGAGGTAGAACCTTCATCGGGGGCTCTAACGGAGATTAAATTTCGTCTTGGCACCTCGGGTCGTTAAATCAAGCAGGTTCTGCTGTCATGTGGAAGGCCCCGAAGAAATGTCCCAGTTTTTGGTTCCAGCCCTGCTGAGAGATGGCTCGTTCCTGCATTTGTTTATCACCGGTCTAACACATCAGGCAATTATCGGTCATATTTCAAGACGGAAAACTGTGCTGTTTTCTTCGTTTTCTCTCGGTCGTCTCTGCATTCCTGCCTTGTTTGGGTTAGTAGGGAAAGGAAAGGGCTGCGCAGGATATGACCTCATGTCTTTGAGGAAAAGGCAAGTGGACAGGGAGGCAGTCGGGGCCTCATCTTTGACGGAAAGCAAACACTAGGGAGCACCAACCGGAGAAAGGGGACAGTAAAACAAAAAATGTTGTTTTTTTTTAGACTACAGTAAGCGTTGATTAAAGATACAGCAGTGGGGACTGATTTTTTTTTTCTTGCCATTACGCCCCTCATGGTTATGTTGTTTTTTGGTTCCAACAGAACCCGAATTTAGTTTTTGTTGCTCAAACTGTTAAGAGGAAAGAATGAAGAGGGAGAGAAGATGGCGGCTTTGGGTGGAGGGATAGATGGCTGGCAGCTCTGCTCTGTTCTCTGTAATTTGGAGCCTGTGCGTTAGCCAGCGAGTTGAACAGAGCAGAGCCGGGCCGCTCCACGCCGGGCCAGGATCTCTCATTACTCCCCACTTCCTCTCCTTGCGCGGCAGCCAAGCCGCCTCTTGGCAAGGGACTTAATTTTGGTTTTGGCCGTCCTCTGTTCCCCACCCTGTGTCATTATGCTGCACAAATCGAAAAAACAGCATGAGGAGACAGCGGAGGATGGAGGGAGCAGGAAGAGAGGCGAGAGCAGGGGAAAGAGTTACCAGTTTTGTAGCCTTCACGAAAGATTTCTTCTTAGATTCACGTCATGTTTACTGTTCTGTTCTAACGACTAGCGCTGAACTAACTCCATGAGGACAAACAGCATTTACTTTACCTTCAGGCGCCCCTTAACTCAAAGGCACACTATGCAGATCTGGCTCCTGACCAAATGCTGGAGGGAAGCCCAGAACGAGATGAACTGTGTCACTGTATGGAAGTGGATTGTTATATTACCACCATGTTTGAATAAGTAAAATGGAGTAGGAGAAAACGTACATAAATGAGAAAACAGAAGGGATATAGCAAAGTTATTTATCAAACGGAAATGATATTTTCTTGTTTTTGTTTCCTAGGGGCATTGTATTAAAGTTGGTTGCGTTATCTGTGCAAATTTACTTTTTTGGGACAGCATATTGACCAACATCAACCAGGAACTGATGAAGTTCCTCAGTTGAGGAATGAAACGTCTTTCAAGTCCAAGAAGACGTCCAGTTACTGAAAAACTAAACCCTTTTTGGCTTCTTGTAGCTAAACCGTTAGTAGCGTAATCTATTATTGGTTGTTATTGGTCTATTGGTGCTCTTTTTGTTAACAAATCTGAATTTATAATCTTATGGAGGGCTTAGATGCTACATTTCCTTTTAGCTAGCATTAAATAGTAAGACCTTATTCACTTATAGCTCATCGCACGGTTAGCTGGCACCACCCAAATCACATTGTGAGCCTTCCTGTGGGTGGTGAGCCCACAAGAAGTTATGTGGGTCAGGACGGTGCTATGCTCAGAGCACCTCAGTGGTAACCTGGCAGCTGGTGGATTCGAACCAGAAGCCCTGCGGATCCATGTCCTCTTCCTTAACCACTTGGCAACCACTGCCGACCTTATCTTAACAATAGCTTATCGTATTTAAAGCTACACTAAAAAAAAAAATCTATTTAAGTAGAGTTTTATTGCCCAGAGCTCCTTCATATATCACACCCTCTCATGCACATGTGTAGGTGTTGCCTTTAAATTTCTTCGCCTGAGCAACACGTCTGTTGTCTCCACCCCCAGCCTGCTCATTCATGTAGTCACTCTTGTCTCGCTCTTGACTCAGCTACGTCAGCGGGCCACATCTCTGTGACAGACCATAGCGCTGATGCATATCTGAGCATTTAAGGAATTAGCACTGTTTTATTAGGAAACTGCACTTGGTCGGATCGGTCACTTTTGTTACGTTTCTCGGAACATGCGGTTCTCACAGCGTTCAAGTGTCACAACAATGCGCCCGATTGTTCGGCTTGTCTGTTCATCTGCCTGTAGCCTACGGGTGATCCTGTGACGCGTGTTTGCAGAAGTGAGTTGATGACATCATTACGGCCCGTCTGGCACCACGTATCCAACAGGCCGGTGTTTATTTGTCCTGTCACCCAGGGAAATGTGGGCTGCAGGGGACTTTGTGTGCACAGGTCAACATGATGAAGTGTTTGAATAATAAGTCAGCAGGAGCAGGAAGGAGGTGATGGGTTGAGAGGCGGGTAGGGGGCCTCCTAAAACCTCCTTCAGCATCACCTTGTTCTGTACCCTGTTGAATACGACGACAAACCGTTGACTCTGCAGTGTCTCTGGTGAAACCCTTCGGATTTTTCTTTTTTATTTCCGAAAGGACACCATTCCTGTGTGACATCAAGCCACGAGTAGCGTGTAATTATGGTAGAAACTTCACCCAGGGAAAATTACACTCTAGATGGGGGCATTAGGAAAACATGCACCATTTCTTCTCCTTATCTTTTTCCCCGTCGTGGCCGCTTGGTTCATGTCAGAGATGGCGTGTCTGCAAGTCATTCTCTCTATCTGTGTTTCTGCAAGGAGTCAGATCAGTAGATAGCGAAACAGTGCCACTCCCCTGTGTGGTTTTCCTGCCATCAGGGCTTATTTAGGTTTCCTCAAATGGAGGAAGGACTACACATCTTCTCACGTAACCTGGCCTGCATAGAGAGAGGCACTCCCACCAAAATCCACTGCCATCAATCAGTCTGGCTACTTATCTGCTGGGGCTGCACTCATGATGGTACTTCATGCTTGGAACAAGTTGCTCAAACTTTTTTTTGTTTGTTTCCAGTTAGAGTTATGTCATGCCAGGGAGAGAAATTACTTTGAAATCTTGAGCTTGAGGAACTTGAAGGGTGGGAGATTAGGAGACTTCTAAAGCATGCTACTTATCAAGGTGCGAGTCGGCACTCACTGATATTAGCATTCACTGGTCTTAAACCTGCACTGCTATAGTGTTGTGTTGAAAGAAGAGGTTTTAAAACAGTGGTCTCCAACCACTGGGCCGGGGACCGGTACCGGTCCGTAGGTGAATTGGTGCTGGGTCGCAAAGACATAATGTTTCCTTTTGGCCCCATCGGTTTATTACTTCCACTTGATCCATACCCATATCAACAAAAGAACTGACCAATAGAATGGCTGGGATTCCATCATCAATAATGCAACTATATTTGATTAGGAAATATTTTCTCAGTGAAGACAACAACAATTGTTGTTGATACAAAGTTCTAACCTTTTATACCGTTCTGGTAGCAGAAAGTTATAGGCTGTTTGAGAAACCCTTGTTGTGCCCATACACATGTAATTCAGGTAGGAGGATTTTATAGGTAGGAAAATATTTCAGAACACTGAAAATTACATTTTTTAAGGGGTATTTATCTGCCACAACTTTACGACTAGTCTGTGAAAATGGTACAAGACCTTTGCAAAAAAGGTTGGGGAACACTGTTTTTAAATATCATCTGTCGTTAGATTTTCCTGATGGGAATGAAAATGAAGGAAACGCAACCAAAAGAAGAAGAAAAAAAAACGGTTGAGTTTTTTGTAGACACAGAGATATTCTGTCTTTTCCTCACAGCCTGAAGCCCAGTCTTGCACTCATGAGGTTAAGCATATTCGGCATGGCAGGGAGAACGAAAGGAATGCCTCAGGGCTGACCCTCAACCTTTGGAATAGACTTTCCCCGGCTCGGGAGAGGGCGTTGACTTAGAAAATAAGGCTCTGTGAAGAGTCCTTCCTTCCCCCTTGAGCTGTTTCCTTCACGTCTTCCTCATTCCTGCCTTCAGCCGCCTTGTTTCTCTGATGATGACAGTGTCATTAAGGTCTGGGCTGAAAGAGGAACACACACACACACACACACATGCGAGCAGAACTCCTGGCGATCGATATGAGACAGTTCTCAGGAGCCTCCTCACTATTTACTGATGTTGATAGTGTGCTGTCCAGACCTGAAGGTTGAAAATTGAATGTGTGTGTGTGTTCGAGAAAAAAAAAAAAGAGAGAAAGAGAGGGAGAGACTGTGTTGACCTAAGAATAGTTCTGACCTAGTGTGTGTGTGTGCGTGTGCGTGTGTGTGTGTGAGGAGTCAGACGGAGGTAATGATTAACCTTTCCAGACTGTGTCTCTGGCCCTGAGACGAGCAGCCAGCCTGTCATTGCCCCTCCCCCCTCTCGGAGCCGCCCCCCTCCTGCCTGCGACCAAGTCCAATTGTCTAGTGTGGCGTCCAGCCTTAAAGAGCGTAGGACCATTAAAACCCACAGGGGAATGAGCAACATGTTTTTCCACTGCCAAATATTCACTCTCTTTGCTACGGTTTAATTTACGTTTTATGTGTTTCTTTGAAGGGCGGCTGCTTAGTTGCAGAATCTTCTGGACCTGTTTTTTTTTTTCCCTACTAATGGCTAACATGATCCCACTTCTAAAAAGTTGCCTTTTTTTGTTGCTTTTCACAAAGCCTGTCATTCTTAGTCACTTGAAGCTTGTGTTGTGTTTTTCTGTCCTGTTTGCCTGGCCTAGCCTGCAGGGGTTAGATTGCCGTTCATGAATATACGCCCGTCCCCCTAAAAGTTTCCTCAATTAAAATGTGAATAAGATGTGAATTCGAGTTCTCATCTGTGCAAGATGGCTGCGTCCATGATTATGCAGTGGTGCTAACGAAAGTGGCGAGACATTTTACTTTGTGTCGTGTCCTTCCTTTTTCCTAAAAAATTGCAGTTAGCTTCAGTGTCTCGGAACCGGAGAGTCTTGGGTTTGATTCCCAGATGAATTATTCTGTTGATAATGTTAACCCTCCACTGTTGCTTTGGTTGGAAAATATAGCGTTGAAATAAAGATGGTCGGCACTTTTTCAACCTAAGTCGGACGGATTATCAGGAACAGTCTACTTTTATCATTCCCAGTCACTTGATACGATTTTTGTATAGTGTACTTGCATGTCCTGGCCAGTAGGGGAAGTTTTTTTTGGGTTGGAATAGGGTTTATGACTAAAACCCCATGGGACACAGCAGAAGAGGACAAAGCGGCAGCAGACAAGAGGCAAAGGCAGAGCGGTCCAGGATGACAGATGGCTCCTAGCCACCAGCTTGCCAGCTTATCTTTAGTGAGGTGGAGGCCGAGACACACACTGACTGAAAGGCCACAGAGCAGACGAGCAGGTGGGGTTTGGGAGACAGATAGACGGACTAATGCTCCGATAGGCAGACGTCCAGACAGAGGCACAGACAGAGAACACAGACAGCCCTGTCAGTGGAGGCCTGACCGACTGGAGCTGCTGAAAAAGCACAGACGGAGTCGCCTCCGACGACGGCGTCTGACACGCATGCATTCACCTATGTGCCTCCACCTGAAATAGTGTCAGACTGTAACACGAGCAGCCGGACCAGCAGACACCTCGCACGCAAACACACAATGTGTTAAAAATTTAAATTCAGTTAAATGAGCCTTGCACTCAGAATAAAGTGTGTGTGTCCGTGTGTGTGTGTGTGTGTCAGTCCGTGTTCAGCAGCATTACTCATGAGTTGTAAGCTCATCCACTGTCAGGACAAGCTGTGAACATGGTCTCCACCAGGCTGCGGCCCCACAGATGGTGGAGTCGGCCTGTCTCGCCTTTTTCTCGCTCCAATGTCAAGGATAAGGAATTACTTTGTTTTACACGTGAGATTATTTCAACATAATCTTGTCTTGTCAGTTTGTTTCTCCCTTAATTTCAATAATAATCTTTGTTTATGACTCGGAGTCAGTGTAGCTATCGTCAAGGTCTGAGGCGCAACACAGTAGTTCAGTCTTTGTTGAGTTTTTTTTTCACTTATTTCACCGATGCTCCGGTAAAGGTGTGTCAAACATACGGCCCGCAGGCCAAAAACAGTCCGCCTGAAGGTTGGATCCCATTTTTTTAAGCCAGAAAATTCAAAAACACTGTAGTTTATGTTTTATCTTTTATATAAAAAAATATTGTACTATTTGGCCATTTGAACATATAATCAATATATCTCTAAAAAATATTTCCTTGAAGGGCCTACTACTACTCTAATACATATTATTACATGTTACTTCAGTTTAGTATTGTTTATTTATATAACTAATATTGGTTTTTGCTTATATTGGTTATATCACCTTTTTCACTTTTTTATGTTATAAAATGCTTTGTAGGGTCCTAAGATCCGGCCGTACAAATTGACTCGGCGGGCCACATTTGGCCCCCGGGCCTTGAGTTTGATACATATGCTGTACAGTAATGTCAAAAGTACCATGTTAGAGGTAGTTGGCGAAGTAACTTCTGTAACAAACTTGTCTTATTGTTATGGAGAGTTGTAGACATTTTCTACCAAGTCAAAAGATAACGTTCTCCAAGGTCTCTGTTTTCCTACGCTAGCTACACAGATTTTTTTTTTTTTTTTTTCAGTCTGGAGCCCGAGCTTCTGCTTTCTTTTCTCTGCTTCTCACAAACAGTTCCAGAGAAGAAGAAGAGAGGCAGAGGCGACGAGGGAGGGGAAGCGGGGCAGTTCATGTAGTCCTGAATAGCAGGGTGTTTTCAGGCTGCAATGACAGGCTCAGACAGGCAGCCGCTCTAATGACCTCTGACGCCAGGGCCTGTCTCTCTCAGCAATAACAAACACACACATATACACACATGCACTCTCACACAGGGCCTCACAGGTGAGCTCCACCACCAGGCCCTGCGTCAGCTGTCGAGAAAATCCAACGTGTCCTTGTTCTTGTCAACCCGGGACTGTTCCTGTACCTACATGTAAAATAGGGGTCTTGAGAACGATGCCTGCGCTAGAATCCGAGACGCAGCCTGCGACACAAAGATACTTTCTGTGCCTTATCTGGAAGATAAATGTTTTTTCCTCCATTTAGTCTAAGGTAGATAACTGGGTACTTAGTTTCCCCCAGTACCCCATGAGGATGGATTTACGATAAACTCCCCGAGGCTTGGCTCAGACCAACTTCAAAGAACACAGCCCCTCTTGTTTTACAGAAGGCATGCTTTCAGTTTTTTTTTTTTTTCATTCCCAGCCCCCCACCTCCCTCACCCTCTCCTTTTTTTTCTGTCTCTTTTCCTGGTGTTGTCTTTTTTCTTCCCCCTTTTTTCTTCCTTCTCCCTGCGTCTAATGAAGGCTAATGACAGGCCGCAGCGAGTCTGCTCGGGCCAGCATATATCCTGCCACATTAATGTTGCAGTTTGTCTCAGACGGGACCTTCCAAATTACCAGTTACATTCACAGCCACCGCAGGATGAAACGAGTAGAGGGGGGAAGGGGGCTGGTGGTGGCAGACTGGGGTCGGGGCGGGTAGATCGGGGGCAAAGTGAAACGACTCTGAGAAGGGGCTCTGTTCGGGTTTTTTTTTTTTCCTCCCCTCCTGCGCATACGTTTCCCGTCTTTCCCGGATTTCTCAACCATTGAGCTTATTTTTCACCCAGGCGGGATTGAAGAGTTTGTGTTTCTGTGAAAGTGATGGAGTCTAAATAAGCAGCTGATAATAGTTGCGAAAGCTCAGGTAATGAGGTGAGCGAGAGAGGAAGCAAAGTTGCAAAAGTAACAGTGAAAAAAAAAAAAAAATGTGAAAAACATTCCTTTGCTTCCCCACCCTGCCCCCTTTTTTCTTTCCTTTTACGCTCTCTCTCTCTCTCTCTCCGTCTCCCTCTATTTCCCTCGCGCCTGACTGGCTCCCACTTTTCTTGCTGGGAGTAGCTGGGAGCCAGATTTCTGTGGAATAGAGATATGAAGGGGGGGAAGAGGGACGGCGCGGGAGGCACACTAAAGGGAGACAGGAGAGGGAGGAGGAGGAGGTGGAGGAGGACGAGGTGGTAGTTGTGGTGGGTTGGAAACTGGAGCACGGCCAATGCTACACTTCTTTTACGCTCAGGGGAAACTTAAGACTGGAGAGGTCTGAAGCTTGTCAACAATTTAGACAGCAGGGTTTAAGAGTTAATGGCCTGCCCCAACTCAGCAGCTAAACATCACTGTAAACAGTGGAGGGTCTGTGTTTGAACCCAAAACCATTCGTCATGTTGTTTTTTTTCCCGCCATCCTCGTCTCGGCGAAAAAAAACAAATTCAAACATACTTTCTAATTTCCTCCATCGGGGTGAAGCCCGGTGCTGCGGGCAGACGATCGGGACACTCAGCTGACGTCATTGCATTGTTGGCTGGGCTGCAACATAAATACGGCGAGCCAGACAGAAGATAAGCATTTAATGCCTAGACAAATATTGTACTGCGTGTGGACACTTGCCTGCCGGTGTCTCTGGGTTGCTTCTCCCGTCTGAAGTCCATGAATTCCAACATGGTTTTCCTGCACGGCGAAAATTGAGGATGACAGTTGAGTGTTGGCTGCAGACTAAAGCGAATTCTCTGTTTCCCGAAACTGGTATGAGGGGAAATGTGGTGGAGGAGGCAAAGTGTTGAGGAAGATATTTCTGTAGCTCCTCTGAAGTTTTTTTTTTTATTTTATTTTCAGAACTTTTCTCCACCAGAGGGCTCTTTGGTTAATTCATTAGCAGGCAGCCAGAAAACTTAGTTTTTCTACTGTAGTGTCCATCTTCATCTGCTTCTCTTCTACCCTGTCATCATAAGCTAATGTTGTTAGTGGGAAGTAGGAAAGCTTGAAAGTAGGAATTAAAGAGTTGAAAGCAAAAAAAATAGTAATAATGTGTTTCCAGTAACAGAAATTAAACGCGCGAGAGTTAGGGTCAATGCTAATCCAGGGTTGACTGTACGATGAACTCCGTTTTCGCTAGAACTAGCTTGAATGTTTCAAAGCAAGAACAAATAACGTTAGTGAATGTTTGTTGCTACTACATCCTGTCTATACTTTATTGCGAAGCATTTAATACAGAACTAGCATCTTTAGGGTGTAATAAGATTTTTTTTGTTGTGGGAGTGGTGGCACTGTTTGTCATGTGATTGTGCTAGACCAATGGAGGGGCTGATTGATGACAACAGTCCATCATCATGGCTGCCTTCATGGGTTTTATCTAACTTACTTTCTTCTTCTAAAGTGGGACGAATGCATTCTATACAGTTAATTGTACATATAAGACAAATGTCTTAAATGTTAAAATGTTCGTTGACAATGTTGTGCTTCATTTGAGCTGTTGTCCACTGGAGTTTTAACGTTTCCCTTCTCTTGTTGTGATTTCAGATTCCATGGCGATGCAGGAGTCTGGCGAGCGGGCCCACTGGTGCGTGGTGGCATACTGGGAGGAGAAGACACGTGTTGGACGCCTCTACTCAGTCCAGGAGTCCTCTCTGGACATCTTCTACGATCTACCTCAGGGGAATGGCTTCTGCCTGGGTCAGCTCTGCTCTGATAACAAGTCCCAGCTGGTGCAGATGGTGCGTGCCAAGATTGGCTATGGCATCCAGCTGACGCGTGAGCCAGACGGGGTGTGGGTCTACAACCGCAGCTGCTACCCTATCTTCATAAAGTCGGCTACACTGGACAACCCGGACTCACGCACGCTGCTAGTGCACAAGGTGTTCCCCGGATTCTCCATCAAAGCTTTTGACTATGACAAGGCCGGCAGCCTGCAGCGGCCGAACGACCACGAGTTCACTCAGCAGCCGCGCACGGGCTTCACAGTGCAGATAAGCTTCGTGAAAGGCTGGGGTCAGTGCTACACCAGACAGTTCATCAGTAGCTGCCCATGCTGGTTGGAAGTCATCTTCAACACCCGATAGCAGCAGCCTTCCTCTCCTCCACCCCCTCGCCTCTTTTTCTCCCACTCTCCCTGACAAAAAAAAAAGACTTCACCTCCTTTCCTTTTTTTTTTTTTTTTTTCCCTTTTTTTTTTTTTTTTTTTTGTTCCAGAGGTTCAAAGAGAGAAAACAAGGTTTTAAAGAGAAGACGAGAGTATAAGGTTGTGACGGACTTTGTTTATTGAAAAAGACGAAGATTTAATTAAATAAAATAAGAAGTGAAAAAATGTATTTTATGTTATATATAAATATATTATTAATTGTAAATACGAAGACGTTTTATATGCATCATTATTTATGTATTGTGCAATGTGTTGATGAGAAAAAGTAAATAAGATGCACTTTGCTTAATATAAATGCAAAACAAAGAAATGCCAAAATAAAAAAAATGTACAAACAATTATTCTTCTGGTTTGGTTCGTTGTTTCATTCAAGTTTTCGTTAAAATTTTATATGAATGGGTTCAGGAATAGATTCCCCCCCCAAAAAATATTTGCAAATTCTGGTGAAGAAACTCCTCGGAGACATGAGTCACAAAGCTGAAACTCAACGTCTCTTCTTCTCAATATGTCTTTCAGCCAGCGCCAGTTTTTCCTGAGTTATTCTGGGCTGAATGTCCCTCTTCCTCCATGTCATTAGCCCACTGGTGACATCAGAGCCAGGAAGCGGTGATGAGAAATTTCAGGAACTACTTAAGTCAACAGAAAGTTTGGCTTCCAGGAGGAGCCTTGGCCATTTATTGTCCTGTGAATGAATCAAACAATCGCTGAAAGAATTTGGTGACACACCTGAGGGAATACACGTACACTGGAATATTACAGCTCCCCTCAGATGTCTCATGTTCTCACATGACTGGAAGGAGAATAAGATTAGAAATAAAGAGGGGGTTTTTCCTTCTCTTTTTGGACCCGTTGAATCACAATAAAAGAGACAAGACAGACTTCCTTCGACTGAAACCCTGGGAGTCTGTGCGTAAGTGAGGCTGTGTCTGGGTCTCATCCTATTGATAGTCAGATGGGCGTCTGTGAAGAGGATTACTACTGTAAGCCTGCTTTACCCACACACACACTGTCTCCAAGACCTACATTCACAAGACCCACTTTCAACACCAACCGACTTTCATCCTCTACTTTGTTCTTCCCTTAAATAATGATATAATGAGCCCCATGTGGAGTCAAAACAGGATGGAATTCCAATGAATATAAATTACTGTACTGTTATTTTTTTATCTTTATTTTTGCTCAAAGATGAGTAAAAAATGCCTTAATATATAATATATTATATTATTATAAACATATCATATCATGTAAAAATATCCCCATACCTTTAAATTCCTTCATTTTATCCCATTGGATGAAAAGTAAATGAAATTCAAATCTCAAACTTTATTTCAAGTATTCTTAGTATTAAAAAGTTTACTAAAAACAATAAAGAGTATTGTTTTTAACTATCTTTTTAGATATTGGT
Source organism: Paraplagusia blochii (assembly GCA_016785265.1). Classification (NCBI taxonomy): domain Eukaryota; kingdom Metazoa; phylum Chordata; class Actinopteri; order Pleuronectiformes; family Cynoglossidae; genus Paraplagusia; species Paraplagusia blochii. Next base: position 149,430 of record JAFBJS010000304.1, on the reverse strand, counting down.
CACGATTTTAGGTCAGCCATTGAAATAAATCGATTTTTATCTTTCCAAAATGAATATCTTTGTTATTGTCTCCGTGATATTTCTGTTAAAAACAATTCTCGTTAAATATATTTTTATGACTGAATAAGAATGATTGTTATTCAGTTTTTTGACAGATTACATTTCCGGAATACCTCCAAGTTACTAGTTTTGTTCGCTTTATCTTTTTAAAGTTGTATTTCCTTCAGTTGGTGAAACAGCGCCTCCTCTACCTATTGCTTCATCAGTAAAGAAGTGTGGTGAAAATCGGTATTACACCTGCAATCAGGTGTTTCGATGAGTTTGAGTTGGTGGAAGTTAGAAACTGTTATTTAGCAAAGTCGGACACTTTAACGGGACTTCTTGTGGATCACTGATAATATTAAATACACATTAAAAGTATTTTAATAACTCTAATGGAGGCCAGTCATGGAGTATCACTGTGTTGCTGGGATCTGTCTATCACCCGGACATCGCTCACAACCCACACGTAAGTAATTAACGTTTTTTATTTCGTCGTAAACCGAGTCACGTCGCCTTTTGTGCTTTTGTTTTATATTTTTTCAGTGTTTTCTGTGTTTAATAAGTATTTTATGACTGCTTTAATTCATTTAAGACGTATAGAGACTGGCAAACCGAGTCACCAAAACGTAGCTTCAAACAAGATGGAGGTTTGGTAAAATATGACGTTAGTTTTTAGTTTTAAATAGAATTAAACTGCACTTGACAAATATATTGGTTAAACATCTAGAGGGTTTAAGAGACCTGTCCAGACATACTTAACGGTTGTCTCTTTAAAAATGTAGCTCAGGCATGAGCAATTTAAGGTCCGGGGGCCAGATACGGCCCATACAGCTCTGTTATCTGGCCGCTAAACTTGTCAAAATTCTTGATATGGTTTGTACTATGATTATACTGCTGCCTTTTTTTCTTGCAATGTTTTCCCTATAGATCTGTGGTCCCCAACCACTGGGCCGGGGACCGGTACTGGTCCGTGCTTAAATTGGTGCGGGGCCACAGAGAAATATTGTTTCCTTTTGGCCCCATCTGTCTATTACTTCCACTTGATCCATACCCATATCAACAAAAGAACTGACCAATAGAATGGCTAGGATTCCATCATC
>JAFBJS010000304.1:128617-146476 GCA_016785265.1 Paraplagusia blochii | reverse complement strand
CTGACAATGAGGGGCAGAGGTGCAGCGTGAAACAAGGGATGTTTTATGTAGCAGCTGTCTCTTATACACATCTTGTGTCTTGTACTCTGACTCCAACTACCTCCATGTCCTCCCTCACTGCATCCATCAATCTTCTTTTTGGCCCTCCTCTTCATCTCCTACATGGTAGCTCCATCTCTAGGATCATTGCTCCATCTCTGTGGAACTTCATCAGTTTCCTCAGTTGAGGAATGAAACGTCTTTCAACTCCAAGAAGAAGTCCAGTTGCTTACAACTAAACCCTTTTTGGATATCATGACCTGGATGAAAATCTTCACAGACTTCTTCTACCAATGTATCCACTGTCCCTCCTCTGAACATGTCCAAACCATCTCAATCTGTCTTCTCTAGCTTTTTCTCCAAACCTTCCTGTCTGTGTTGTCCCTCTAATCACCTCATTCCTGATCCTGTCCATCCTTGTCTCTCCTAAAGAGAATCTCAGCATCTTAAACTCCACCACCTCCAGCTCCGTCTCCTGTCTTCTACCTATTCCTAGTGTCTTGTCTTTAAACCATGGGAATAAAACTTCCAAGTCTACATTCTTACCCTCTAACATTAGTCTAAATCCAACTTGTTTTTCCACCAGTCTGTACGTTTGATGTTCATTACTTACGATCCAATCAGCATGGGGTTGGTCCCTAGTCAAAACACCCATGCGGCGTGGATCCTATACTGCCTATATAGGTGTACACGCATATAGAGACAAGGCTGTGTGTGTGTAGACGTGTGTCTCTGGGGGTTGGGAGGATAACCAAGGTTGTGGAGCGTAGGTGGGGCTCTACATGCCTGGATCCATGAGTAGCAGGGGGTCGGCCCAGCCTTTTGTGTTGTAACCTTCCAACCTCAGGGATATTCTTTCTAATTAGGATCTCAGTCGACACTGATTGTGACGTAAACATCCTCCTGATGCTTCACATGCATGACTCACAGGTAGATATGTCTGGAATGTGGTCCATGTCAACTGGCATCATTGTTCCAAACATCCTATATGTATGATATATTTAGATCAAAGCGTCCTGGAGTCTTTGTAGCGGCGTGGTTGCGCGGGCTAATATATTATCTCTCTAAATGCGAGTGTGTGTTTTGGCCCGTGTGAATAAATGGACGTATTCCTGCATGCGTGCCTCGGTGCATGTATGCAGAGATTCAGCATGATGTCCCCTGTCTGTGCTTGGAGACACAAAGCCATCCCACTCCCCCACCCCCGTCCCTTTTCCTCTTCCCTGGGGGGGCAATAAGTCTGTCTCTCTGGCCACTCTCAGCGGGAGGAGGTGGACCAGGCGTCCTGGTTGGGACATTGTGGGGGTGGAGGGGGTGGGGGCAGTCTGGTCATGTTTACTGCCGGGATGTGTCACTGGGGGTTGAAAGAAAGGGTCAGAGTCTTCCGGCATTCTTATGCTTATTTAGCACCGGCATGGCCTCCAGTCACGTTCCTCCTGACTGCAGGGAAACCAGGAAAATATCAGAACCAAACACAGTATGAAGTATGAAGAACGACGACAACAACAACATATGCTTTGGTTCACTTTTGGCGTATGTTGAGTATTTATTTTAAGCACAATATTTGGGTCTCGCTGAATTACAAGCTATTTTTGCCAGGTTTTTAACTGTTTGTTGCTGTTGCCAACTTATTCAATTGTTCTTTTTTAGCGTTTGGATATATATTTTTCTTGGCAATCTGTCTTTACCTTCAATTCTGCGGGTGACTTTTGTGTTGGCTGAAAGTTTCGAGATTAGTCTCCTTTGAGCTTTGCTACATTGTAGCCAAATACTAACAATTTGGCCTTCCATAAAATTCAGCTTTTAGTTAATTATCCGTGAACTGAAAACTTCTTAGCTATCTGTTTTTATTGTTTATGTTGCTCGCTGACACTGTCTATTAACAATTTTTTTGAAATTTTTTTTGTACTCTTCGATAGCCAGCTTTTTTTGGTCATGATTTTTCCATACCCCTATTATTTCTTAGCTATATGTTTGCTAGTTTACTTGTCTAGTCCTGGCAGCCAGATTTGTAGGCTCCGACAAAGCTCTGTCCTACACTTGAACTTGTTGCTGTTTCAACCAACTTGAAACATTGTATTTTCTGCAGTTTAGTTCTTATTAAATTGTACTTTTGTAAACTTAACCTAACTCTAGCAACCGTTTATGTGTCATAGACAGACACTCAACATAAATCCCCAAAAAACAAATAATAAAGCATTTAATAATTTCTTATAAAAGCCTATGTAACTTCTCGTAGTTCGTTCTTATACAACGTGATTGTTTTGAAAAACGTATTTTTCATCTTTTGACTGATATCTTTAAAATTGGGGTCCGAAGGGCTGCAGGTTTGAATCCACCAACTGCCAAATTAGCACTTAGGTCCACTGAGCATGGCACCAAATAGCGCCACCTATTGCTGTCTTACACAGTTGCAAGAACTCGCACTGCAAATTCACCACTGTTGGATGAATAGGTAATAAATGATCAATTGTTCTGTGTTGCCATGGGAAAAAGAGCGTACACAATCCTAATACATTGATTGAGGGCATGTCAGCAGTTAGTCATATAATAACCAATCCGATCCATGCTAACCTTATCCATTTCCCTCTCCTCCACTTTGTGATAACTTATAGTTTACACTCAACCAAAAGCTGTTTTGCTAAATTAAAGATTGTGATGCAGCGATAATCACTTTAACCAAAATGAGTGAGAAGTATAGAGTGTGGAGTTCCTTCATTGTCATTTCAGCAAAGCTCAATGGATCCTGTGATGTTGTTATTCATTCTGACGCTGGGAACCGAGACAAAAGGCCTTTCACATCATAATTTGACTTGTTATCCTTCTTTATGCCAACTGCTATTGTTAACACCTCGCATCGGGTTGTACGGGGTGTTGAACACAAAGTGTCACGAAACATTTTCAAGTTTGACGAAAAGATATGGAATGCAGTGCCTTCAAATACTTACATTTAAAATATCCTGTACTATGTCAATAGTAGCAATAGTATTCAGATAGGCGGTGTCAAACATATGGTGCGCAGGTCAAAACTGGCCCTCCAAGCACAGCCAACCTGATGAATTCTGAAAGTAAAAAAGTACACAAATGCTTCATTTTATTAAATCTGACATTTTTCTAATATATTTGTACTTACCCTTTGGAGAAAACCAAAGATTTAAAGGTAATTATGCTACAATTGTACTGGTCTGGCCCGATTGGTGGAAAATGGGTTTGACACTGTTGGACTACATGACGCCTGAGCAAATATTTTGACTCCCGGGCAACAGTGGTTTCCAAAGTCTGGATCTAGGGTGGGTCAGGAGCAGATAGATTTATAATTTGTGTGAACAAAGATAAATGAAGTGAAAAAATTCCTCTTAAAAGGCTAAAGAGCTTAAAAGCTCTACGCCAGTGTTCCCCAACCTTTTTTTGCACCACGGACTGGTGGAATGTCTCGTCCTATTTTCACGGACCTGTCGTTAAGTTGTGGCAGATAAATACCCCTTATTAAAAGTAAATATGCAGTGTTCTGAAATATTTTCCTACCTATAAAATCTTCCTACCCTAATAAATTGTGCATGGGCACAACAAGGAATCCTTAAGTGCACACAGCCTATAATTTTCTCCTACCAGACCGGTATACCAGGTTAGAATCTTGTATCAATGACTCTGCTTCATTTTGCTTTTATTGTTGTTGTCTTCACTGAGAAAATATTTCCTAATCAAATAAAGTTGCGTTTAATGCTTTAATTGCATACATTTTTGAAGCTAGTGTGCTCCTTAGGTAAATAATTTTTCTTTCCACATTTTCCGTCCTGTTATTTCACCGTCAAAGGCTGTAATTTGTATCAAAATGTTGATCTTGTGTCGATCTTTCTAGGACTTTTTTTCACCAAGAACTGGCAGATTTTACTCATCTTTCATTGGTTCTTTAATTTGTGTGTTTTTGTCTTTGCTGCATTTTATACAATTTTTGTTATAGGCAAAAAGTTCAAAGTTAAAAAGGGTGATTTTTTTTTTCTTCCCCTAAATTACAAGAGAATTGTGATGATTTTTTTTGTCTGCAAAGTTAATTACTACCAGCCTATGATGAGGCTCAGTTGTTTTTCTTCTTGGAAATTGACAAGATGTTTCTCTTTCGTTGTCAGTGAAATGTTTGTAGTGTACTGTACATGACCACTTATCCCTGTGTGTTACTCAGAGTCATGCTAGATTTTCATTGCTAATGTAATCATGTTTTTTTGGCCGCAGCTTTAAAGCATGTTTTAGGAACTGAGATGGTTTTTATTATCATCACAATTGCTCACATATTAATAAAGAATTCCTTGGTTTCTCAACATTCATCCCAAGAAATAAGAAACGTTTGCTCATGAATTTCCTGGTTCCAATCAGAACACTGTAGGGAGTCGGACATTTTTTTCTGTTCCGTTCTAAACATCATTAGGACATCATTATCTCTGGGAAAGTTTTGTTCCTGTAATATTCTGGAATAAACTTGTGGTTGTTTTTGGTCATTACAGTTAAAGTTGATGTTGACTTTTGGATATAAAAGAAAAAAAAACATTCATATTTGGTAACATGAGGACACCATAAAACTAGGGAAGCCAGATTGACATGGTTTGGACATGTTTAGAGGAGGGACAGTGGATACATTGGTAGAAGAGTGATCCTCGAGATGGAGCTACCAGGTGGGAGACAAAGAGGAGTAGAAGTTACAGAGGACAGGGGAAATGGAGAATGATAACTCACTGTAGGCTGAAAGGGAGGACAACTCTTACGATGATGGTTTTGAATCTAGGTTCTAGGTTCGAATCCACCAGCTGCCAGGTTGCCACTGAGGATCTCTGACATCTAACATCTCTAACATCAAACATCTCTAACATCCTGTGGGCTCACCACCCACAAGAAGGCTCACAATATGGTGAAATGTGATTTTGGTGGCGCCATCTGCCCCTGCGACCCGGCAACGGACAAGCAGATGAAGACGAATAATGCAAGATATTTCTCTCCGGAAATGCATTTCTAATTAACAGTACATTTACACAAATTCCCCTAATCTTTGATTTTTCTGACCCAACAAGAGTTATGGAAAAACCTGCAACCTTTTACTAATATTCGAGGGCGAGTGTCTGTCGGCGTGATGACTCATCGGGTTTGACACGCTTTCTTCTCCTCTGTAGGTTTTACAGGATAGGCTCCTCCTCTTAAATTCCATCAGAGGAAAAGATGATTATTCCTGACATCTATATCGCACAGCAGACGCCCTCATTTTATATATTATACCCACAACACCCTCGACAACCCCCGCACACATCACATCACGTTAAATCATATCGTCCAACCTCCTCCTAACCCGTGTCCCTTCTCTTCCTGTATATTCATACACCCGGCGAGCGCGTATTATTACGATGATCAATCAGAAGGAATGTCATCGAATGCGCAGAACATGGACCCTGAAAAGTGATTGATATGTGCAATATCAGCACAAGAGGATCTGAAGATCACTACAATATCCTCTTATTCCTTCTTTTTCAATTATGTTACATGAGCAGAGACATTTCCCCTGCACCGTCGTCGGTTCTCCAGTCGGTCCTCCCAGAGGCCAAACACCCCCACGGAGGAGCCACGTCGATGTCGGCCTCGCTGACAGTGGGGCTTTAATAAAGCAGTTGAAAATGCAGGGTCGGTAAAGGAAGCAGCCCGTGAGTCTGCAGCCAAAGGCGTTGAACGAGTTCACACCTGCCTTCCCTCGCCGTGAGCGGACAGATCCGCGTGGATAAAAACCGCGGCAGATAATCATTAAAAGTGCGTCACGTCTGGTTGCAGTGTGGCAGCCGACGTGCACCACATGTGGGCCCTGAGCAGCTGGGTGTCTAGTCAGCCGTCTGTGATGACATTTCATCCGGCAGCAGGCTAACGCAGGCCCAGGGCTGAACCACCGTGTTGCCAGGGCTCCCCTTCACAGTTTGGTGTAAGATGACAATCGCCTCCATGTGGATTACAGCATTTCAGTCATTTTTACAACCAGGTTCACAGTACAGTGGCAACACAAACCTCAGACAGACTCAAAGTTGTCTTAGGTCAGGCATGGACAAACTAGGGCGCGGGGGCCGGACGCGGCCCGTTTGGGCTTTTTATTTGGGTCACCAAACTTTTTAGTCTTGATTGTAATTCTCGTCCACCCCTTTCGTGCAGAAACCAGCCACTAGGGAGCACAAACCAGTCCCTAGCCCGAAGAAATTAGTTGCGTCAGGAAGGGCATCCAGCGTAAGACTTTGGCCAAATCAAAGATGCGAGAGAACAACATGGAAATTGTTGACTCGCTGTGGCAACCCCTGAAAAAAAGGTACAAGCTAAAAGAAAAAAAATTGTAATTTCTCCACATACTTCTGCCAATTGCTTTGCAAGGCCTTTAAATTGACATTTTAGCGTTACCTGACTATGTTTTCCTGAATCGTCTCCCTCATCAAATTTTAGTACCCATAGTGGGTTGACACTCAAAGCCAGCCAGTAGGGAGTACAATGCAGTGCTTTTTAGTCCGGATAAATGGTGAGGGTTGCGTCAAGAAGGGCATTCGGCGTAAAACTTTGGCCGAATCACAGATACGAGAAAGCATTGACTCAAATTGTATGACCCCTCTCTTAGGTTGTTACTTTTTTGGCTAACAAAGACTTGAGTATGAGGAGCAGAGAAGGAAGGACTAAATAACTGGTCATTCGTTTAGCTTTTGAGCGGTTGGTTTTGTTTGGTGCCTGTGGTCATGTGTGTGGGTCGGTGTGTATTTGCTCAGTCAGTAACGCTGACTTTGTCAGATTCCTGTGTGGATTGCAGTAAATGAGGGCCGAGGAATGTGAGTGGAGGGCAATCATGGCAGACGACAGGAGTAACCAGATATGGCTGCTAGACTTCAGAGGAGTGGGAAACCCTGTGTGCCGACAAACCTCCTCCTCCTCCAGGAGACACTTTGGCTGGGACCTAAATTACTTCACCTCCCCTTTAGCTCAGGCCCGGCCCTTAATGAGCAGCCTCCCACCTTCACTGCTCTTATCTTATCTTAATGTACGTGTTCTTACGTGATGTGTGTTCCCGGCTCTGATATCAACTTTTTTATCATTTGTATTTTGGATAGTTTTGAGATATGGTTTACTTCCTATTTAATATTGTTTTGTTTGGCTTCTAGCTAACATGTAATTGTTGGCGTACGTTGGCATATCGGTAGTTGGTTGATTTGTTAAGGTTAGGGGTTTCATTGTCTTATAAAAGGGTTTAATTTTTTCCTAGGCTACCTTGGTTTGCTTATTTTTACTCTTTCTGTTACCTTTCCATTACCCTTGAGCTATATATCTAGAAAATTTAGTTACGGCTATTGGCAGGTATGAGCTATCCATGTGTTTACCACAAACTTTCTTTTTGGGAGTTCATATCATTAGCTATTTATTACAACAACCTCAACTGAGCTCTGTGTACCATTTTTAGCACCAATACCTACTAATCTTTGATGTATTTTGTATTTGCTTCAAATGCATTCAAGCTAGTTTTGACTTTTGATTAACATTCAAATTATCTTTGCTAGTTTGTTGGTTAGCTCTTTGCTTGTATCTACTGAAGTTTTGGCTAGATTTATCTTTTGAAACGTTTTAAAGCTACCCTTAAATTCTAACAAGACTGACTTTTAGTTGGAGTTAAAATATTTTATTTTATTGTTTGTAACTGACAGGTTTAAAATGAGTTGCATACAATGGCAAAGAGAGCATGGGTTTTGTGTATAACAACTTTTGCCGATATCAGATTTAGCAAACTTTGTCCAAATACTTAATTTTATGATAACGATATGAACTGATACTGATATATACTGCAGTTTGCCCCCAGAATTAAGGGAAATGTTTCAAACCCTATGTGTGATTCTGGTCAATTTGGTAAAATCCAAGCAATGTGTTAGCTGATCTCATTACCAGAGAAAAGTTTCCAAGTTTCATGGTGTTGACCAGCAAGTTGACCAACCAAAATAGTCTTCTGATGCATTTAAAATAAATTTGAAGGTTTTTATGCAAAATCCTTCTTGTTCATATTAATTATAAAAGTCATGTTAAAGCTATTTTAATCTTATTGGATGTTGTGTTAGAGACCATAAACACTGTCAAATTAAAAATCCTGTTTGGCCTCGGGAAATTGTGATGTCATGCTCTATTTCCTAATTTTTTGACAAGGGAAAAATTGATTAACGCCAGAAAAATAATTAAAAGAATAATTGATATAGATTGATTGATAAATATCCAACGTTAGACGGGAGTATATAATGTGGCAACAGCAGTTTCTTCATTAACAATGTGAGTATTTTTCGATAAAGCACAATTGTAATATAATTATAATATACGTATTATACTCTAATTTGTCATACTTTGTGTAAATGTCAGCAATAACACAGAAAATGGATCACAATTATACACCCATGGATGCCTACTATTGCATCAGGTTGCTGTTATAGGTTGTTAGATGTCATGTTCCTTTACTAGCAAACGTTGCAAGTGCATGCATGTTAAATAGCAGGTATGAAGACACACAGGCTGGGCCACACAGGAGCAAAAACATCTGATGTAAAGAATTCAGTTGATCTTAATCATTGTCTGTGGATCAGACTGTGACCCTGCAGTCTTCCTTCCAAAACATCCTGTCTGGCTGAGAGAGAAAGAGAGAGAGAGAGAGAGGGGAAGAGATCAAATGTGATGGGTTATGTTGGCCCAAAGAACACCCAAAGTCACAGTCTGTCAAAATATTATATAAGCTCCAAGAATGTACCATTCTGAAGCCATGAAAGTGTTTTATTTGATCCAACATTTTGCCAGTGAGGCAGTATTTGAAGCTGGAGTTGGGTTTAGTCCAACAGCGCGACGTCCAAGATGAGATACTGTCTTTTCAAAAGTGTATTTTCACCTCTATAGGAAATTAATCCCAGAGGGGAAGAAAAAATGCATAAGTGTTTTCAAGATGAAAAAGACAACATATGAAACGGTGCAGTTTGGACTCCTCGTGTACCGTCGGACCCTTGGGCCTTGTTTTATGAAGAGCTAGATCAAAGGAATAGTGCTGATGCCTGCAAGAAGCAGGAGATAAAGGAGCAAAGAAGAGCGGCTGCGGATGAACATTCTAGAGAGGATGTAGTGACGACGTTTAGTATCCGTCGAGAAAACAACTCAGTTCAAGGACTTTTTGCTTGTTGAATACAACTTTGGACGTCAATCTTGAGCCTCATCTGCGTCCATAAATCTGTCGGCACTGAACGCTCCATGACTTTTTAAAAAGGCGCTTTGACGTCGAGCTCTCAGACCAATTTGCAATCTATTTCGAGAAACTTTATTTGTGCGTTTCCCTTCCCCGTGACTAGGTGCCAGCAGTTACACGCATTCTCCGATCTTTGTTGCACTAATAGGAAATGTACTTGTTCTTTTTCTGCACATCGCAGTTCACACAAAATTAACCTTCTGACTTTTTGTCACACTCCTTCAAATACTGTACTATCACATGGTGGTTAACCAGCCAACCATGACCGTTAAATCACTTTGGACAAACAAAATACATTGATAAAGTGGAGAAAGAACATATATTTGGGTGGATTTCTTAAGAGTTTGTACAGGTTAAAAGAATCAGATTCAGATTTTGATCGGTACTGATATTATATCAATACCGGTACCAGTGATTCCCAAGAGAACCAACCCCACTCCACTCACCATCTAGTTAAAATAGCATAAAAAACAATACTATGTTTCTGGGAACATGAAAAAGTACTTTATGCAGGGTAGGCGATAAGGTTAAACCCGGTTTTCGTTTTGATTCAATGTCTCGCAACTAAAGTTCATGAAATTTGTCACAAAAATATCTTGTCCTTTACGCCATTTCATGCAAAAGAAGCTTCTTCAAGAAGCGGTGGCACGGTTTGACACGTGACATCGTGCGAGACCAATGGAGTAGCTAATTGATGACAGTCCGACAACATGGGTCCTTACATGGTTTTACTTTTTTAATTTTATTGATACGGAAGAATTCTTCACGGACAGCAATTCCGACATGGAAATTCTAGGTCAGGTGGTTTACCGAGAACACGCATTCATATTTTATTTGGCCGTACGTTTTAATCTTAATGGCGTACGTTAAAACGATGAAACAAGAATTTCTTAATACATTTATGATAAACATAAGATTTATAGTAATATTAACTTCAACAAATTCAAAAACTTCAATTCCAGTCTTATTATTTGTCTACTGACAACACTATCGTGGAAGGCTCCATTTCTCCTGTTGTTGTTATGGAGTAATGACTTGTTTATAGACACAAAGTCTTATCTTATCCTAGCTTAATTCATGTTAATGTGGCATGTCTACAATTTGGCTTAATTATCCAAGACATTTATTTCCTCTTGTCCACTTCCTGTAATGTTTGTAAAGAAGACATCTTTGAGAGGATTCATCACAAGAAAGGGACGATTTTGCCTGCTGTGATGCTCCTGCTGGGACATCATTAAATAGCTGCTAACTATTTCTTTAATGTCAATATAGCTTGGAAATCGAATCATCTTCTCCTTTCGGCTTGTCCCTTTTTCAGGGTTTGCCACAGCATGTCAACATTTTCCATCTCAATCTGTCCTCTATATCCACAACTCTAACTCCAACTACCTCCATGTCCTCCCTCACTGCATACATCAATCTCCTCTTTGTCTCCTACCTGGTAGCTCCATCTCTAGGATCATTCTTCTACCAATATGTCCACTGTCCCTCCTCTGAACATGTCCAAACCATCTCAAACTGTCTTCTCTTTTTCCCAAACCCTCCTGTCTGTGATGTCCCCTCATAAAAAGTAAGAAGTATTAGCTATTAAAATAATGCAGTTTTATTCAAGTTAGTTATTTAAATTGCGCCACTAAGTTAGTTGTTATATATATAGTCATGGAAAAAATTATTTGACCGCTCTTTCTTTAATTTCTTGTCCATTTAAAAGTGTGTCTCCACTTAATCTACATTAATCTGGACAAATATAATAACAACAAAAAAAGTCTCATAATTAAGTTTAATTTCAGAGCTGATGGTTTTATTGACAGTAACAAAAATCACTTCCGTTCCTACATCACTAGCAATAACATTGTACTGACAAATACAGTGCTTTTAGTCATTGCATGGTTTTGTGTTCATTGTTTCTCCCAGGTGATAAACCTTTAGTGGAACAAGGCATTAAGATGAACAAGGAATTGAAGAAAACAGCAGAGTGGTCTAATCATTTAATTCATGACTCTATATATTTAAAAAAACGTATATTTCTTCCTTTCACCTTATTTAATACCTTCATCCCAACTGGCTTGAAAACATGCTACAACATCCAAGCACTCAGTAGTAATTAATTAAAGCCACTAATTGATAATAGCAATTTAATCACCACCTTTAAAACTCCCCTCCCCTTTTAATTCCATGCACTTTCAATTCCCCATCGCCTTCACCTCCCCTCCTGTCTCCTCTCTTTCTGAGTGGTCTCTTCCTGTTGCCCTCTACTAGGTAAAAGCCAGCACCGCTGACGTACTTCCATGTTGCACTCCAAACAAACACAGTGAGGCTAATGGGGAGAGAGTCACAGAAACACCGAGATAACAAGAACAAAATCATTATCAGGAAAGACTGTTTGTTAAGGAGCGATAACAAAAAAGTCCTGAGACGGTGAGATTTGTTTGTGCTGAATATGAGATCCGGCTGCGTCTCTGCAGATGGAGACGCGGTGGCAGATATAAACCTGCGTTATCATCTGATGGAACAGATATTTTTTCCCCGAGCTCGTGTGATTTTTCTACAATAGTCATGACTTTCAATCTTTTCTCCTTCATTTAACTCTCGTACATTTAAGTAACTTTTTTGGTTGTGTTTATGAAGGATATTTATTGCTAGAATTTAGTTTTATTCTATAAATCGGCACGCAAGAAATATTGCATAGAGGCGTTGCCTCACAGCAAGTTGGTAGCTGGTTCAAGACGTTTTTGTTTTGACCTTTTTTCCATAGATAGGAAGGTGGATCGAAATAATTTGAAGGCATGGCTACAGACAACTGTACTGGAAAGATCTTCACCTACGCCAGCGCTTCTCAAATTGTGGGGCGGCCCCCCTGGGGGGCGCAGGGCAATGCTGAGGTGTGAGACGCTGGGGACATGCTTTTTTTCCCGCCGTACTAAAATAAAGTGTAATTGCACATCCTTGTAAGTTGAATTATATCTCTATTATCTTGAATTATATCTCTATTATTTATTATTATTTATGTTAACAAGGATACGATGTTATGCAGAGGTGTAGCTAGAACTATTTCTTTAGACAAATGCTGTTATTTTTAGTTGCGGCGGAGTGTGGGTGGTGGGGGGCGCGAATTGTTTACTTCTTGCTAGGGGGGGTAACAGAAAAAGATTCAGAAGCACTGACCGACGCTATTGTGCAGGGAATTAACAGATAAAAGAAACAAACAAGTATCAGCATCATTTTACTATTATTTTATAAAAATGTTCATAATGACCTGACTTTAAGGACCTCAAGAAATGGCAAGACAATGTTTTCATCCTGGAGTAGATTTAACAACAACAAAAAAAATCATTTTTAAAGTGATTACAGAGAAAAGAGTAGAAAATCACAAAGATAAAAAAGTGACTTTTAATCTTTGGTACAAGTCACTCTTGACTGCTTCCACTCTTTCAGCTAAGCTAAGCTAAACGTGCCTGAGATCTATTACTGGACTGAATGCACACAGATGAAATTGATATTGATCCTCTCCTCTGACTCCTGGTGGGACGGCAAACAAGCACAATGCTGTCACAATATTCCTCCTAGAAAAGTTGTTTTACTGATGTCAATCAATAACCTAATTTCTCGCATGACAAATTAATGAAAGTAGTGTTTTTTTTTTATTATTAATGGCATCACTGTATAATTAGGTTTGTAATGGGAAAGCCTAAAAACACATTATTTTTAAATTACTTCTTAGTTATAATTAGATGTTGTAGTTTTTTTTCCATTAAAAGCTGGAGAAACTGATGGATTGTAGGTCAGAGAAGTGTGGCATTAACATAATGTGAGCTCAGCCATTTGAAAAATTAATTTTCAGAAGTTTCACAGCCAGAATATTTCCCAATACTCTTGGAGGGTGGGATTATAGAAGTATATGTGCATATCTACTTATTGGACCAGTGCATCTGTTTATCTCTGGCTATTTAACTGTACAAACCAGCGGCACCTTGTACACTGAATAAATCCTAAGCTCTTTACCCTGGTACAACATGACGGCGTCCAATATTCTGTGAATTACATCATAGGGATGTCTATAATCCTTTAAAGTTTTAGGTAAACATTCACTTTGAAGAGTTGGGTTTTCTAGAGATATTACATAAACCTTATTTAAAGAGACCAGGAAGGCAAACCTGTTGTTATCCCGTTAGCACAAAGACTAGCACCGAATAAGTTAAGAACATTTTCTTGAATAAATAACTCCAGGTGCAATCGATCACTTGTTTCTGGCCTTAAAACAGAAACTAAATTCTTTATCAGCTGTGAAAAAAGTTCAATAAGAAGAGACAGACAGACATATACACACATATAATCACATAAATACACATATATAAGCACACATGGAACCATGTCCATACAGTATATTGGTTGTCCATATACATCATCGTCTTCATCTTCTTTCGGCTCGTCCTTTTTTCGGGGGTTGCTCCAGTGAGTCAACTTTTCCCATCTCTCCCTGTCCTCTGTGTCTTCAACTCTAACTCCAACTACCTCCATGTCCTCCCTCACTGCACACATCAATCTCCTCTTTGTCTCCTACCTGCTAGCTCCATCTCTAGGATCATTCTTCTATCAATGTATCCACCGTCCCTCCTCTGAACATGTCCAAACCATCTCAATCTGTCTTCTCTAGCTTTTTCCTCCAAACCTTCCTGTCTGTGTTGTCCCTCTAATCACCTCATTCCTGATCCTGTCCATCCTTGTCTCTCCTAAAGAGAATCTCAGCATCTTCAACTCCTCCACCTCCAGCTCTGCCTCCTGTCTTCTGACTATCCCTAGTGTCTCTAATCCATCCATCATGGCTGGTCTCACAACCGTCCACTACCAGTCTATTAGTCCTTCTCTTGGGGGGAGGAGCCTGTCACTGAACAGACTTAACTGTTTGACGAAAGAGGGTGAGTTGCTTTGTCCATGATAGAGAGCAGTTTGCCAAAAGTCCTCTTCTACGCCACTGTTGCCACTGGGTCCAGGTTTGAGCCTGGATCTACAGGTATCTCAGGTAGAGACCACAATAACAGGTTGAACATCACCACAAGTGTTGTTCAACCTGAACAACACCCATGCGGTTTCCTTCACATTGGGTGAAAAAATTATTTTTGTTTGGATATTGAAATGTGACAATGCTGGACAAAGTCTGAACCTTTTGTCCAAGAGACATTTTTAGCATTTTTTGAAAGTGATCAAATCAGACAGCTTTTGGATTTTTCAAAATATATTTAGATAAATCATCCTGAAATAAATCCATAAAAACTTTGTAGCGGTGATCAACTACATTTTTTTGGCCTAAAACCAGACTTTAAAAATAAAGGTTCTGTATTTATTTACTTTGAATTGTGTTAGATAACTGGCCAAAGAGTCAAAAGAAGTCAGGGCTGTTGTCCAAAAGACATTTTGACAAGACAAGCTTTTGAATTTCTATCCGGTGTCTCATCTTTTTGACTTAAAATGCAAAGAAAGCTCATGTTTTTCTGAATACCTGATGCGTCAGATAACTCTTATCTCAGTACAAGTTCTTTTTTGGACGTTCGGTGTGGGCAGTATCTTTCCCACACACCTAGATGAGCGCACCATCCAGGTTCTCTAATACAGAGACAGTCATGTCCTCAGTGTCTGTTGACTCAGACATGGATTGTTTAGTAGTTTCAGAGGCGCACTGCGCTGAAACTGCATCATATTTTCAACTTTGATGTTGGTCAACACCGATGGATACGGTGTCTTTTTGAGCGGGGTGGAGGGCCGAGCTGGAGTGTGGGGTAACGTCTTCAGACACCGAGCCAAAATACTGCACATACATTGGACTAATTCAGTCATTGACAGTGTGAAGTTACACCGCCGGTTCGCTGACTGAATGTTGCGCTCACCACAAACAGTTCCTGTTACATCATCCGGAGGACATTCACATGTAATTTTGTCTACTTAGCCTCTTTGTTACTAAATTTTCCAGCAGGTATTTCCCCCAGCAGGCGCACTGATATAGCTTTCATCCCACTGACCACAGAACAGCTGACATAGAGGTCACTAAGCTTCTAACTTTCTCTCCGAGTAATCAATTTACAACTAAATGTAGCAGCTTGGAAGAGACTGCTGGTTGACATGCTGTCTTAATTCAGTCACTATGTCATACAGTTCCCTGAAACTTTAAAACATGTTGCTGGGAGGGAAGACAAACACAGTGGACTTCCCACTGATTATGTCCTGTAAGGCAGTGGTCCCCAACCACTGGGCCGGGAACCGGTACCGGTTCGTGGGTGAATTGGTGTTGGGCCGCAGAGAAAAGAGACAGGAAATAATGTTTCCTTTTGGTCCCATCTGGCTTTTACTTACACTTGATCCATACCAATATCAACAAAATAACTTAACAGTAGAATGGCTAGGATTTCATCATTAATAATGAAACTATATTTGATTAGGAAATATTTTCTCAAATGAACTCAAAATGACGCAGAGTCATTGATACAAGATTCTAACCTTGTATATCGATCTGGTAGCAAAAAGTTATAGGCTGGGTGCACTCGGGAAACCCTTGTGTGAATGCACGGTTAAGTCGGGTAGGAAGATTTTATAGGTAGGAAAATATTTCAGAACACTGGAAATTTACTTTAATTCGGTAGAAGAAAATTATAGGCTAGGTGCACGTGGGAAATCCTTGTTGTGTGCATGCACAGTTAATTAGGGTAGGAAGATTTTATAGGTAGGAAAATATTTCAGAACACCAGAAATTTACTTATGATAAGGGAGGCTTATCTGCCTCTACTCAACCATCAGTGAAAATAGTACGAGACATTTAACTGGTGGCGGAAAAAAAAGGTTGGGGAACATAATGAATCTTTTTCACGGTCTGGTTTATTTTGTGGAATATTTAAATTTAGAAATGAGATTTATATCAGACAGTTAATGGGTGTTTTATTCTGTCATCTAACGTTCATTGACCTTCAGCTTTTTGTGAGGTACTTTCACCAATGTATAAAAATAATTTTTATTAGATTTAGCTGATAATATAAGCCGCCTGATTTATGGGCCCAATATTAGCATAATGGATATCAGGGAGGGAGTGGTCACCCAGTGGTTAAAGACGACTTTGGTCTGCAAGGCTTTAGGTTTGAATCCACCCGCAGCCAGGTTGTTACTGAGCACAGCACCATCCCGATCCACATAACTTCTACAACTTGGAAACTTGGAATGTCTTTAGAGGAGTGTCAGAGGGGTATTATAGGAGATATTTGATGTAACCTGAAAAAATGGTTGCGTTGATTGGTATCAGTTAATAATCAGATCTTGACCGACCTGTCAGGGATTTTGGTGGTCTTGGATTCGCCAAGATCTGCCCTGACCTGCGATTGGCCAGTCATAAAACAAATTCCTAGTTTTACAGCTGATTATTTTATATGTTCCGTGTCAGAGAACACGGAAAATGGGAGTCTCAAACTCTCAAGCAAGATCTTGAGAAGTCCTTGAAAGCGAAGCCTTGACCTTGTTATTTACAAGAAAGAAAACCATGGAAAATTTAAGTGCTGCACCAGTGCAAGATGAATGTATAAATGTGACTTAATTACACACATTCTTCATCCCTGGGGCTGAGATGAACTTTCCGGTGGCTGGTTGTAAGTCCATTGTCCATATGTTTGACACCCCTTTCTCCACAATTTCCGAGACACCTGTGGTTGTTAAGCTGAACAGTAGAGACAGTAACAATGATGGATTGTTGTGTGCAGCGGGTTCAGACACATTTGTCTGGACCTGAAGACATTTTAAAGACAGTGCATTAAGGCTTAAACAGTGGAGGCAGACATGTGTAGAACACAGAAGAGCTGTATTGATTACTATGAGCTGTACTCACTGGATCCTGCCTCCATACTGTACTGCACTGTACGTGCACGTAGTATTCTTTTTATCCCTAATAATTATAGCATAATTGGGTGGCAACGATTGCCTAGAAGTTAAGCAAGGGTCCATCCTAACCCCCATAACTTCCAGGGGCTCACCACCTACAGGAAGGCTCACACTATGGTGCAGTGTAATTTGGGTGGCATTTGTGGGTCTTGAATGGCAGCTACAGCCCACAAGAAGTTATCTGAGTCCCACACTGTGCCTTGCTCAACTGCTTTAGTCTGTATTGATAGCTGTATTTTGGGTGTTAAGCCCACAAGAAGTTCTGAGGGTCAAGGACGGTACTTTGCTCAGCAAAACCAGATTCAAACCTGAACCCAAATCCATGTCTTAAACCACTAGGTCACCACTTCCGACAGCTGTCGTTACAGGAGTGTAAAAATGTTGAAAGTCCAAAAAGGTTCGGAATCAATGAATTGCATTTCATCTCTTTTAGTTATCCAATGAGTTGAACTGGGACTGGGGAATGAAAACTTATTTTAGTATGTTCTAAATCTTTGGTCCCAAACAACTGGGCTGGGGACCTGTACTGGTCCGTGGGTGACTTGGTGCCGGGCCACAGAGAAATAATGTTTCCTTTTGGTCCCATCTGTCTATTACTTCCACTTGATCCATACCCATATCAACAAAAGAACTGACCAATAGAATGGCTA
>JAFBJS010000304.1:113589-128438 GCA_016785265.1 Paraplagusia blochii | reverse complement strand
CAACAATAAACTCAAAATGACGCAGAGTCATTGATACAAGATTCTAACTTTTTATACCGGTCTGGTAGCAGAAAATTATAGGCTGTGTGCACTTGAGAAATCCTTGTGTGCATAAACAGTTAATTCGGGTAGGAAGATTTTATAGGCAGGAAAATATTTCAGAAAACCGTAAATTGCAACAACTTAATGGCGAAACATTTAACCGGTCCGTGGCTTAAAAACTGTTGAGAACACTGTTCTGAACCCATCTGTAACAGATACTGAAGACACTGTTTTCAACTTAAACACAATGTTGTTTTTCTCCATGTGCAACAATAAGATATTTTTGAGATGACGTAATAATTTTAGTTTAATAACCAAGTTTATTTTTCAAACAGCAGTGTAGATGAAGCTTTGACGAGTCACAACTGTAACAACGTCAACTCTTAAGGTTGCTTGCCTGCTCTTTTGAAGCGCCGTTAAAGCCTATTTACATAAAGTGGAATTATTTCAGAAGAACTTTGTTCTCTGTCAAAGACCCAATGTTCCGAACGTAAACCAAAATGGATATCAGAGAGGGAGATACAGCGCTGCTGTTGCCTAGCAACTGCATGCCTCAAAGTCTGTGGAATTTAAACAGTGGAGTGGATCCAATTTTCCTGGGGACCGTTTTCAGCGTCCTATCTCACTGGTGCCCTGGATGTTGGGAAAGAAGCGATGTCTAAACACCGATGTTTGTTGTTGTCTCCTGGTGTTTGTTTGTTTGCGTAGAGCCTGGTTGTTGTCGGTCGCACCTTGGTTGTACCAAAGTTCTGGTGTTTGAACCGTAGGGGATTGCAGGCCCAGTGTATGAATGTGTGTGTGTGTTCGTTCTGAGTGGTACAAAGACCAGGGCTTCATTACCAGTTGGCTGGCAGATGAATAAAGAAGCGAGGACTCACTGTCACACCCTCATTAAAGTGAATGTCTCGCACTGACAGACTCACTGTGACTCTGCTCAGCTCTCTTGCCAACTCGTTTGGCTTATTTTTTTTTAAAACTTGTCAGCAGATCTGATTTGTAAAGAGTAAATAGAGACGAAAATGTCTATCTTTTTTTTTTCTTTTCCAAGTGTTGTGGCATTTCAGGTCCATTTAAAGAAGGAATGTCAAAACACTTCCAAAGTGGGACAGGTGATAATGATAATAAAACACAGTGTTTGAATCAATGTATAAAAATATAGGCCTATAATTGTTTGCATCCTAAAACCCCTCCATGAGCATTTAAATGGGATTGGTTTGGTAGCGATTTGAGATGCATTGTGTACATCGCCGGGTGAGTTATTTATTTATTTTCTAAACTAGGTTAATCAATGCAAATATCATTGTGGAAATGATTCTGAAGCAAAATAGATCCCAACCGCCCCAACATCTAAGGAATCCTGGTATATGCATATTTCATCCAATTGGGACTTGAAAGAAGTGTTAGGGAAACACGTACGATAAAAGACGTCAATAGGTGTGGTTTAGTTGCCACACATGAAGAGTGCTGCGATTTATCGCGCTTCAGTCAACGTCAGTGGTA
The DNA here is from genome assembly GCA_016785265.1 of Paraplagusia blochii. NCBI lineage: Eukaryota > Metazoa > Chordata > Actinopteri > Pleuronectiformes > Cynoglossidae > Paraplagusia > Paraplagusia blochii. Next base: position 126,896 of record JAFBJS010000304.1, on the reverse strand, counting down.
AAGAGGAACTGATGCTTCAATCGGAAATTTTTGGAGATCTTTACAGAGATTTCTGGGATTCCTGCCGATGTTATCTATCTATTGCCTGTACAAAGACAGATATGGGTTACATTTTTGTAGGAGGAATTAACAGGATATGTTAGAATATTATGGGATGTTGGTTGCTTCATTTTCTTGGCGAGGTTGTGGATTTGAAGGACATTGGTAATGTCCAGATAGTCACTTTTTGGAATTTGTGTTTTTTTTTTTCGTTTTTTTTTAGGCCATCCACTACATGGCTAGTTTTATAAAAACTGATTTTTTTTCCTTATTTTCACTAAAGACCCAGTAATATTTTTTAAAGTGCTGTTGTTTCTAGCATTTTGTAGTAAACTCTGCAGGTGTCAGTTTTGGAGTTGATGTGTATAATTAGAATGATGACACATTTACCTACATAAACTCCTAGATTGGTTCCTAGTCCCCTGCTGATGATTTGTGTCACAAAACCATTCATTTCCAAGAAAACAAATGGCTTTTTCTGTCGTTTTAAAAGTCAACATTACCATGGAAAATATGAAGATTTGAAATATTTATATATATATGCGTGTGTATGTATGTATATATGTGTATATATATGTGTGTGTATGTATGTATATTTGTGTATATGTGTGTGTGTATGTATGTATATATGTGTATATATATGTGTGTGTATGTATGTATATATGTATATATATATATATTTATATATATATACACACACACACACACACACACACACACACTCAGATGACCCCCATATTACCCTTTACACACTTCAGTGTTTGTTTGCTGTTAGGTCAGGGGACCACGCTTAAAGTGTCGGAATCAAATTTTGATTACAGGGCTTTACCGTGACATCGACATGTAACTCTACTCTTCTTCACTCTTGCTCTCAAACCACAACTTTTTTTTTTTTTTATCGTCATGCTTTTCATCACCCCATGCTGGCTTCTCATGTTGACCCCTTCTCAGATCCACTTCTGATCTGATCTCACCATTTCAAGTGTTCACACCGGGCCTCAAGTGTTTGGATTGAAATGTCTTCCCGTGGAGACATGAGATCACACTGGGGTTCACAGTCTTTCCTTGTATGTTAAACACCAACACCACGTCTCAGTGAAGGACTTTTATCGCGTCTTATAGTAGAGATGACTTTCATTTAGGGGGACAAAATTACATTCTAATACAAACGTATACGTATGGCAATGATGTAAGACAAGGGTCTCAAACTTGTGGCCCGTGGGCCATTTGCGGCACGTGGAATGATATTTTGCGGCCCCCACCTTGATGTGAAAGTTGAATTTATAATAGTATTTTATAGATTTGTTCTCCACATTTTATGGTAAATCCTATAGTTCTCAAAATCCTGATCCACAGTCTCCTTCTGGTTCACTGTTGTATTACACAGAATCTTTGAGTAACAAATTTTTATTTTTTTTTTCCTTTTGTATTTAACACTGAAAGGAGACGCGGCCCATTGGTAAAACCAGAGTGTGGGTGGTGGCCCTCAACTTATTCGAGTTTGAGACTTGATGTAATACAACAAAATCCTAGCCATGCTCAGGCTAGTAAAAAGCAGTAAAAGTATGGAAATAACATTAGATTTTATGGTTGATGTTGTAGAACTTTTTTAATAATGTTGTTTCATGGAATCTTTTGAGTATGTATGACACCAATTTGTTTTTTTGCATTTTTGTCCGATGCCAATACTTCTAATTTACCCCAAAACTAAGACATATACTGACCATTGACGATGTTAAGCTAAACAGCTTTGGTTGCTACTGTTAACGATATTATCTTGAAGACTTGATCACAAAGAGACATGGCTCTCCTCTGGTAGGTGGTCACATGACTTGAATATACTAGTATTATTTGATAATGCTCAAAATCAAGTGATATTTATATTATAGTTGCCCTAATGTGGTGTAGCAGAGACACATTTTTTTCATTTTTATTCAGATTCAATACTTTTTTATCTGTATCCATTTGTTACTCGTGTGAGTATCAATATATCTATATATATATATACATATATATATTGCCATCATTGTTTAATTTTATTTATTCGATTTTTTTATTTAAAAAAAATTGATGTAATGAATGTAATATTCTGTGATATTACAAAACTCTCACAATATTACGCAAAATTCAAAATGTACTGGAGGAGTTAAAGGAGAACCGAGGCCTAAAGAGGGATTACTATGATGTATTACTTTTATTTTGGCAAATATGGACTTCCTGGTATCTCTAGGATACCGACGTGTTTAAAAATGCATATCTTGGTATTGATTGTTATTAGAAATTAAGACAATATAGGACGTAAGTAATATTGGACAGCCCTGGTATTAAGTAGGTATTAAAGCAAGAGAAACACAAGATGTTAGGAGGAGATTTACCCAAAGGTTGGGCTCCCTTTGTATATATAAGACACTTTTATTCACCCAGGATTATGTCTACGGACAGAGACTGCTCCTGGTGTATAGCCTATATAGTTAGTGTTCACACACCCAGTGCAAATATCAAGTCTTTTGTCTGAAGAGAATGAAAAACGTAGTGAATGAAGCTGTTGCTTCAGTTGAAGTTTCTTAAAGAAACTTTGAGTAGCTTTAAAACGTTGACTTAACTACAACAGTTTGAAAGCATTCAAAGACGTTGAGTCTCTCTTTGCCGTCATAATTGAAGGTGTGGCCTCACGGCTCAGACTGTCAGCACCACTGTTGATGATCACAGTGTCGATGATGGGTGTGTATTCCGTCTGTCATGAGAAATTATGGATTGTCTACATTTTTTTTTTTTCATTTATGGTGTGTTGTGGTGATGACAGACCTCATGGTTAAGTTAGCTCCTCCTGGTATTCTGCTAAGGTTGTTTACGTCACTTATTCAGCTTTACAACAATTCTTCTTGTCCAGACTATCTTCTCTAATATCACACTCGCTAATGTCATTCTGATTATTATTATAAATACTGCAATTATAATGATAATAAAAGGGCATGATTTAACAACGCGATCAGTGTTTTGCAAAAACATGTTGGCTCGAGTGTTTTCCAACAATTAATAGTTTTCATGTCTGTGATTGATGCACATCTAATCTGGGGAACATCTGGCCCGCGGGCCTTTTGTTTGACACATGCTTTAACCTGTCCGTAATCAAAGCTAAGGCCAAACCTTAACTTTCCACTTCATGCCGTAAAAATGGCTGCAGCAACCGGAAGGTTGCTTGAGAAGAAATTCATCAATTGATATTGCAAGATACGCCAAGTTGGAGTATAGGAATGGGACCTTTTGTCCAGCTATTTTTGTAGACTGTCTTAAGTTTCTGTCTTAAGTTTCTCTTGTCTGGGTCAAACAGAGGGGAAAATATTGTAGACATAGACACAAAGTATCTCCTCCTGGTCTTTAGCCCAGTGAAACGTATCTTGAAATAGAATTACATCTTCAGTTTTTATTACTATTATCTTTTTATGTTATTAGTCAGGATCTACCAGCACACCTTTGGAGATCTACTGGTAGATCCCGATCTACCTATTGAGCACCTCTGCAAACAGTATCTCTCACTTTATTATAGTTTTGTCACAAAGTTTTGTGTTGTTGTTGTGGAATGTTTTGCCTCTTACCAGATGATGTCATGATAGTGGTTTGGTGGATTTTATTCCTCACCCATAGACCTTTTTTGGTAGGTTGGGGTGGAATCACTGCAACTTTTTAGAGTATCTTTATCAACAAATCACTTTTTGGGGTGCTGTTTTTTGGAACAATGTTTTCGAAAGGTTCCCTACGTTTGTAAGGAATTGGCCAAGAGGTAATGTCTCTCATTGGTGTGAGACTCCAGGGTGTCCCCTGTGGGCGTCAGTGGGATCACCACCTCCAAGAAGGTTCATACCAGACAAGAAGATGAAGTTGGTTGGATTGATGGGTGATTAAAATGTCCCACATCACTAATGGTCATCCATCCATCCAAGCTTTCTCTTCGACTGAATGAAGGGTTTGATTAATACCTTCTTGACTCTTCTGGCAGGTGGAGAGCCCGCTGGAGGACCGTCCTTCTGGGCCACAGCAAGGGCCCCCTTACTGACGTGTCGTCTAATATTACCTCTGAATATTCCTGGTATTTCGTGATTTTTATGGAATAATTCACCTCCTGTATGCAAAATGAAATAATCAAAGCTTCCGAATTCCTTTCCCTGCAAAGAAGCCCTTGGGTAATTTCTTCGGGGCGGCCTAATAATTCCCTCCTCCACTCTGTTTGTTTTTGATTATTAAAGATCTAACCATAGCCGCCTTGCAGGAAGTGGTGTATGTAATTGGAGCAGCTTTATGAGACGGTGCAGCACGTCCTGCAAATTAACTGTTGTCAGCCGAGCACACACACCTGTCCTGCTTCCTACAGATAAGATGACTGTGGGGATTTCATCAAGTGAAAGTGACGGCTCTCCTTCGGCATACACACAGACACCCCCCTCCCAACCCCCGTCCCTCCCCTCCAGCTGCACTCACTCAGCCTGAGACGCCTCATCACTCTGTAGTGTCTGCAGCCACGTCTGCTGGTTGAAGAATTTCTATCAAACTGACAAAGGAAATCATTGGTGTGATATATATATATATATATATATATATATATATATATATATATATAATTTTTTTTTCCGTCCGTGGGAGTGTGTCTGCTAAGTAAAGCCTCTCCCTGTGTTGTTTAGTGTGTCTGACACTGATTGGTACCTTCCTTCTTCTGCAGCCTGCTCCCTGCTCATTTTGACACAAAGACGAGCCATGAAATTACCAAAAAGGTGCAGATGAGGAATCATTTTCTCCTTTTCCTACTTGCCTGGCGCCTTTTTCCTGGCACTTGCTTGAGAGGCAGAGTTGAACCTCAGTCTCGCCTCCAACCGATAAAAATGTTACGGCGTTGGCCCTTTGTAAACACTCGCCTAATGAAAATACTCAAAATAGTCAGAGTGATGAAAACAAGTCTCCATGAAATTCAATATGAAAACCAGTGTGCCAGCTAACCCACCGGTGAACTCACTGTGTGACAGAGGAGGAGGAGAGGCAGGAGGAGGAGGTGTGGGAAAGACAGAAAAAGCCTGGTGAGAAATGAAGTGGTGTGTCTCTTCGTTTGTGTCTGTGCGCGGGAGGACGGGTGTGTCTGTGTCACCTCCCCTTTATGTTGTACAACTTGTGAGGGCGACAGCCCGTGAGAGAACAGGAAGTGGAGGAGACGGTGGAGGTGTTGGCGTCTGTGCGTTTGTGCTTGTGTCTTTGTACGTGCACATTTTTTTGGTGTCTTGGTGATGAAATTTAAGACAAGTGTTCATCTAGCACCAAACTGAGCAGCCGCACACAGGAACCTCTGTCTGAAGTTTATAGAACTTCTGAGCTAAGCTTTTCATATTTTCCGCTCAGATCTTATATTATATGCATACTTTGGTTCCACAGTGTAGTTTAAATACGTACTCTGTTTGATTCCCAGAGGAAAGACAACCTTAATAATAATCATCATCTGTAAACCAGCTATGAAAGTGTGTGATAAATGCACAAATGTAAATACAGTATAAATCAGCAATCTGTGGGAGGGTGGAGGCTTCATTTGTAGGGACTCTGCAATTTTTCTGCAATTTCTAGTATTTATTTGTGGGTTTCACTGGTTTCAAATGAATAATCGAACAAAGATGGAAGGAAATAAATCCACTTTGACACAACGCACCCCCATAATGAACTGTTCTCTCTGCTCAGGCAGGAGGTTCCGTAGCATCTGCTGTAAGACCACCAGATTTAGGAACAGTTTCTTTCCCTTGGCCATCAGACTAGTAAACACAAAAACAACCCCATATCTGTCTAAAAAAATCAAAAGTTTTAGTGCAATTACGTTTCTGAACGTGCAATATATACATTTATACTTTTTTTTTTTCCCTGAGCAACATTTAACACTTGTACCTCAGCACTGTTCATGTATTGCTGCTTATTGTGTACATTTATATTTTTATAAATTGCTGCACTTTACATTGCACTGCATGCATTTGTAAAATATCTTACTCAATTGTAGCTTCATGGTTTACAAGCTTTGTAGTGAATACTGTGTACTCCGGTTGCCAAGCAACCATATTTAGTCGGCAGTTGTGTTTCTGCGCAGTAACAATAAAGGTAGTCTAGGTCTAAATTATAGGCAATAAACAACTCTATTGTTGCATCCTAAAAATAACCTTTTAATGAATAAAAAATAAAACTAAAAGAATTGAGTGTTCGTGAGGTTAGCCAATTATATATCCTCGCATAGACTAATCAATCAGAACATAGACTTGTGTCGCTAAAAATGTGTGTAAGGTATTTTAGTAGATATGGCTCCATCTCATACTCAAAACAAAAAAATAACTAACCTTTGCGATCCGATATGTGAGGCCAAACCTTAACTAATGTGTGTGCTACATGCTGTAACGGCCGTATATACACCGTATTTTCACAACTATAAGGCGCACTTAAAAGTCTTGCAGTGCGACTTATGTGTGTTGTTGTTGTATGGCGGACGTAGTAGAGAACACCATGAGAACGTTAAAGGGGGAAGTGTGGGCGTGGTTTTGCTCCCGCTCTATTTTTAAATACGCACACTCGTATGCTTGTGTGTGTGTTGTTGTTGTAAGGCGGACGTAGTAGAGGAAACAATGAGAACTTTAAAGGAGGAAGTGTGGGCATTGATCGTATATAAAACCCGCGCCCTATAATCAGGTGCACCTTATGTGTGTCTTTTCTATGCTATCTACTGGGGATATGGTTGCATCGCACTGACAAGGGAGAATGATAATGATAATATGAATTAATAGTATAATTTGAACAGGTTTGGCCTGAAATATCAGTGATGTCTGTCAAAATCCCAGTGGAAAGAACACAAACATGTGTAGAAGACTTTTTGACAGCACAGGATCTGATTTGTAAAGCTCTTCTATTTGATTCTAGTCCTGGAGGAAATGGAATTCCATAGGTTTGAGGGTTGTTGTGGATCATGGAAGATGATACACCAACACAGTTCTTTTGATAGAAACCCAAAGACAAAAGAATCAAAGCTTTCTACGCAGCGTACACCATCAAAAAGACATCCACATCAAATGGAGTCTTTTTACATTTTCCATCCTCTCCTATGGAACGCACGGCGCATATGTGAACGCACGACTGTTTGAAGGGTTGTTTTTAAAGTCGCTCATTCTATTTGATAAGGTGGAGTTATGGTGGTGTTGGTAGGAACAGGAGATAATTAACTGAGGCTGAAAGTCACGTAATTGGGAGCGACCTCCCCCACCCCCACCTCCCCTGCCAGCTGCTTCCTTGTCTAATAAAGATAAACTGCGGCCGTGAAGGCTGAGTTAACGCAACATCTACAGCCACGACATAAATGTGTTTCCATCGTTCCACCGCATACCAGAGAGATAAAGAACCTTTAATATCACGCCCACTGTTCTGAGATGAAACCAGTGTAGATGGATGGATGTGCTTTATTGATCCCAGGCTGGGAAATTACAGAGTTGTAAGAATGTAAACAAGAAAAAAGGATATTTAATATCAATAACAAAACTTCAGAGGCTTAGCAAAATTTTAGAGCAGAGGCTTATATTAAATATTTGGGAGATAAACTAGTAACTTTGTGTCTCAATAAACAAATTAAATTTTTTCAACAATTTTTTTCTTACAATCTTTTTAAACATTTGTTTAACATTTTCTTTTACTTTTTTACTATTTTTTTTACAACTTTTACAATGTTTTTACAAAGAAATATTTTTTTTTACAACTTTTACAATTTTTTTACAAAGAAATATTTTTTTTTACAATTATTTCCTTGTCAAAAAAAATGCAAGTTTAATAAGAATTGTTATTGGGATAACAATATCTGTAGTTTTATTTTTTGTATAATTTCTGATTGCTGGCAAATTTTAAGCAATTGAAACCGGACCAAAACTGTTCATTTTCATTACGTGGCGCTCAAAATATTATTCCCAACAGTATGCAATGTTTTTTTTTTCCTAAGAAAATAAAATTCCCTCTGTCATTTTTACCGTCATTTAAAAAGAGCGTTTTAAATGTATTGTTTGTGCACATTAACGGGCCAAAATTCCCACCCTCCCCAACCATGTCTGCCCCACCAGACAGGACAGCGATCACAGCTGGCAGCCAAGTGTTGATGTTATTGTGTTGTGGCTGCATCTAAAGTAGCCCCCGTTGCACAGTCACGGCACCAGGATTCAATTATATCGAAGTCAGTGTTTTGCCTGAATATTAATCTGGGGGCCAAAACTTAATTTGTCTGGCGATGGGGGACACAGACCCATCTGGTTGTATGGTAGGTGTGTGTGCATTAGTGTCAGTGACTGAGTGTGTGGTGCACACATGTGCATGAAAGAGGGAGAAGGGGTGAGAGGGGGTGTGTATTGTGACACACAGAGGGGCCTGTCACCCTCCTTTGAGATGAGAAGATCAGTTCATAGCAGCCAGACAATGACTCTGGGTAAGAGAAACACACAGAGGGGGAAAAAAATATAATTCAGAAAAATTGGAAAGGAAAAGTAGCAATATTTTTTTAAGCATAATATAAAAGTAATGACAAAGCGCTTTAAAAAAAAAAATTGAAAATATAGCAGAAGTGCTCTTTTTCTCCAAGGCAGAGACCGACTTATCATTTTAATGTGGGAATAGATGCAGTGAATCACAATAAAAAGTCAGCACGCTGACACAGGGAGAAATTTGAACCTATATATTCCGCCCGTCTGCCAGGATTTAACTTAACAAAAATTCAAAATCTTTCCAAACTTTCTATAATGTTCCAAAAATTACGGATATCTTATGCAGTCTTCCATATCTGGAAAAGAGATAACAATATAAAACCCCCATTCACGCACGCATGCAGCTGTATCTGCACCCGCCACCCCCTGAGGTTAAGTAGGAACCCCCTCCCCCGACTGCTGTCACACGGCCCGCGGCCCTCTGGGACCCAGGCGGCACCCCGGTACAAGACCTCTCCTTGACTTCCCTGTGCGCAAGTGACCTTCCTGTGACGTGTGAGGTTAGATTTTATACTGGTGCCGAGGTCAAAGGCAACGACCGAGAGGAAAAAGGATGAATAGGAGGAGGCAGCAAACGGGGGAGGGAGGAGTGAAATAAAGAACAGATAAAGGGGAGACGTGTAGAGGACAAAGAGTCGAGCGCAGCTGCGCGTGGTTTATATGAATGATGGGTGAGGGTGAAGGAGCAGCGATGTCTCTCACTATGTTTTTAAGATTTATTTTTGGTCTGTTTTGTTATTTATTTATTTATTTGTTGTTTGTCAACAGGGTGGCTGCAGGGTAAATGAGTGATAATGCACAAAAGTAGAATATGGCGAGAAAGTACACGTTGTACAAAAGCATTTGTGACCTTTTCACGTCTCCCTCCTGTGTTTTGTTTTTTTGTTTTTATCTCTGTGCAAATGCAGAGGTGCCAGACGTAGGTGTGAAGAAGTGTGAATGAGGAAACAGCATCAGCAGAAGGCTGCAGAAAAGTTCCTGTTGCATCATTTGTCTCTCTTCTCATTCTGTGACAATAATTTTGTCTAATTTTGAAGACTTTAATTAGACAGTGGAATTATATTGAATTATTTTCAAATATTCTATAGGAGTCAATCAAGAAACACTGAGGATCTGGTGGTTTATGGGTAATATAACCAGTGCAGATGGAATAAGGAATGAGAAATTTTACAGGACAGTTGTGAGACCGTCCATGATGGATGGATTAGAGACACGAGGAATAGGCAGAAGACAGGAGACAGAGCTGGAGGTGGAGGAGTTTAAGATGCTGAGGTTCTCTTTAGGAGAGACAAGGATGGACAGGATCAGGAGTGAGGTGATTAGAGGGACAACACAGACAGGAAGGTTTGGAGAAGACAGATTGAGATGGTTTGGACATGTTCAGAGAAGGGACAGTGGATACATTGTAGGAGACAAAGAGGAGATTGATGGATGCAGTGAGGGAGGACATGGAGGTAGTTGGAGTCAGAGTAGAAGATACAGAGGACAGGGGGAGATGGAGATTGTTGACTCGCTCTGGCAACCTCTGAAAAAATGGACAATCCAAAGAAAATTATAAAGATTGAAAAATGGATGTTTTTGGAATTTATATGTATCTTTTTTTACATCTCAAAATAAGTACAGACGGGATGGAATAGCTCTATTGATCTAAGATCTATGATCTAAGATTTTCAGCTAGGATGAAGAGAAAAGTTCACAGGACAGTTGTGAGACCAGCCATGATGGATGGATTAGAGACACTAGGAATAGGTAGAAGACAGGAGACAGAGCTGGAGGTGGAGGAGTTAAAGATGCTGAGGGACAAGGATGGTCAGGAATGAGGTGATTAGAGGGACAACACAGACAGGAAGGTTTGAAGAAAAAGCTAGAGAAGACAGATTGAGATGGTTTGGACATGTTCAGAGGAGGGACAGTGGATACACTGGTAGAAGAATGATCCTAGAGATGGAGCAACCAGATAGGAGACAAAGAGGTGATTTATGGACAAGGGAGGGCAGTAGTTGGAGTCAGAGTAGAAGATGCAGAGAACAGAAATGAAAATGTCCAATGTGGCAAAATGGGGGACAAGAGACAAGATGAAAGGAGAAAATCCCTCATAATGATAATCACAGTGTGCAGTCCCATTTATTAATGGAATTCTGGGCTTTTTTTTTAGCCACTCAGCAAACTCATTATCAATAGTTGTTGCAGTCGTATGCAGTCCTTTCTCAACTAGTCTAATTAGAAGTAACTTACAGTCACATTTTAAAATGTGCTCCGACTTAAAGAAATGTTTTCCCCGTCGCTGAGGTCAGTGTTATTACAAAGTCTAATTTAATTAACGTCTGTGCACTAACCACTAAATGCACACAGTGGTGAGAGCAGAGAGTGTAGATAACACATGGTTAAAATTAAGTTGCTCCACCTCATCTAATTTATTCATCATGGTTCTGCAGGGAGAGCCCAAAAAGTTGCAGATACCTCGAGAGGTAAAAGGCCAAGAGTTGTTTTTTTTTTGAATATTTTGTACAATAATTAGGTTTGTCTGATATTAACGTTTTATATTTTGCCGATACACACCTAAATATTGTGATATTCCTATCTTCTGCTTTGGGCCTGTCCATTTTCAGGCGTTGCCACAGCTAGTCCACATTTTCCATCTCCTTCTGTTCTATGTGTCTTCTACTCTGACTCCAACTACCTCCATGTCCTCCCTCACTGCATCCATCAATCTACTCTGTCTCCTACCTGGTAGCTCCATCTCTAGGATCATTCTTCTACCAATGTATCCACTGTCCCTCTTCTGAACATGTCCAAACCATCTCAATCTGGAACATGTCCAAACCATCAGAATCTGTCTTCTCTAGCTTTTTCTCCAAACCTTCCTGTCTGTGTTGTCCCTCTAATCACCTCATTCCTGATCCTGTCCATCCTTGTCTCTCCTAATGAGAACTTCACCATCTTTAACTCCTCCACCTCCAGATCTGTCTCCTGTCTTCTATCTATTCCTAGTGTCTCTAATCCATCCATCATGGCTGGTCTCAAAACTGTCCTGTAACTCTTTCCCTTCACCTTAGCTGACTCTCTTCTATCACAGATCAATCCAGCTGTTACATCCTGTCTGGACTTATTTTGAAGGAGATGTAAAAAAAAAAAATCTTTCCATAAATGAAAAGGCTGTCATTTATTTATATAACAAACTGAGACATTACCAGCAGTGGATTTTTTTTGTGCCAATCGTCTCCAACGTACCATTAGCATAGAAGAAAACAAAGATGGTGCAAAGTGATAAACACAGGCATAAAAGTGACCGTATAGAAATAGCACAACCAAGATAACAAGGGATGGAAAGGGAAGATCATTTAAGTTTCAATAATTTAGCAGCATTTGCATTTCCAGAAACACAGCAGCATGTTTTCACACACGTCAGCAACTGTGAGAATAGTTTTACATATAGATATGTACATGTATATGGAAATATGCTTAAAAAAAAAAAAAAGTAAAAGTCGTGGGCGGTGTTGGCTGGGGGTCAGCCTGATACTAGCCTTTGAACCAGTTCCAGACCAGATCTTAATCCATCTGCCTGATGTGAAACCGACGTGAAACGCGAGTTCACGGAGTGCGAAGAGAAAACATGTAAATCGTCACCGTTTTATTGTTTGCTTGTTACAAGACACGTGTTTACGTTCACGTACGAAAAGCCGACCGAATCTCCTGTTGTTTATTTGATGTCAGTTCAACACATTTATAACCCTGCGTCCCACCACATGCCGGGACCACGGCTTTAGAACCAGCATTTGCAGCACGCGCTTTATTAATAATTTAGATCAATAGCATCAGCCATTTATAAGGCATAACACATACAAGGAGAAACGACGGCCACGCTGGTTTTGTTGTATAATGACCAATCAATAACTTAATCAATCTGTCTGGCTCAGGCATGAATAATGATAAGCCGTCCAGTCCCACCATAACCAGTCCAGCACAGGTTTATTGGTAAAACTCTAACTGGTTTAAAAAATCAATGTGGTTTATCTGACTGTCTAAAGGGTTTGTCAATAAAGCCGATCGCACTTGAGATATTCCTCATACTTGGGATTAAAGAAAGGTTTTACAGTTGAAATTGATTGGTCCAATGACAGCGGTCGATGACAGTTACCAGGTAATTATCTCTGCAACACTTTCACTGGTTACTTCCACAGACCAAAACAGGATCAGAACTTACACCGAGGAAGTTAACATTCCATTGTCAATGTTTCCCTCTGAGTGTAAACAAACCTTGATGTCTTCATTTCTGTGGAGCGCTCCGGTAGGAGGTCTGTTTGGAAACTCCTGGAGACCTCCCCGAGGCTCGGGGCAGTTGGGATTATCAGTGAGCAGAATGGAGCGTGCAGTTGCCGGCAAAATATGGAATACAAATGAATGTTTGCGAGAGTGAGCAAAGAGGTGAGAACCGAGCTGATCACCTTGACTGAGAGGAGAAATATCCAGTTACCAAGACAACATGCCTCCAAACACCTACTGCTGCCTGGAATGGAGAACACATCGTGATCTCTCCAACCAAACGCTCCACCAAAGGCAGCGTCTCGATAGAAACATCAAAAATGCAATCGCTTCAATAATACATACTCTACTGGTCTATACTGTAGTATCTATACTATACCATGACACATGGTACCCAACCATATTATACTGTAATATATACTATTCCATACTGCTTAACTGTCATATATACTAAACTATAACACATTTACCCTACTGTACTAC
>JAFBJS010000304.1:84167-95155 GCA_016785265.1 Paraplagusia blochii | reverse complement strand
ACAGTGGATACATTGGTAGAAGAATGATCCTAGAGATGGAGCTACCAGGTAGGAGACAAAGAGGAGATTGGTGGATGCAGTGAGAGAGGACATGGAGGTAGTTGGAGTTAGAGTTGAGGACACAGAGGACAGAGGAGATGGAAAATGTTGACTTGTTGTTCCCAACGTGGTGTTTCCTGCTCAGTTGTTAATCAGGACTGAGTGACGTCCTACTTTCCTGAGTGTGTGGAACAATGTTGGTGCCGATGAAGAATCATTAAGAACAACAACACTGGACGTTTGTTTGGTTCACGTTCTTGTATTTATTCATTTTTCCGTGTTGCTTAGAAAAACAACATTGTTGAGATGACCCACTGTTGCCCACCTTCTCGTCTGTCAACCAATCAGAGCCACGTTTGGTTCTTCAGTAATCATGAGGTTATGCAAATGAAGGTGCATCTCACTTCATCGTCAGGCGAGTCATGTGACCCAAGCGCAGGGGTCTAAGGGCACGCGGGGTGGGAAGGCTCCGGCGCCACAGATGGGAGGAGGGTCTTTTTCCCCACCTACACCCATCTGCTGTGCAAAGAGCAAACCTCGATTTGCATAATGGAAACAGAGCGGTGGGTTTTCCCTTCTTTTTCCCAGTCTGACCACAGTGACACCACCAGTCTGAGCAGGTCAGTCTGTCACCACCATCAGGTTTCAGGAAAACCCTCCAGAAATTATATTTATATATATATATGTACAAATGAGCTAAATATAATTTAAATATAAACCCTAGACAAAAAAAAAACAGTAAAACAATTCATTTTTACTTTAGTGACGACGGATTAAAAAAATGAAAATAAAAATTCTTCCGACTGAACCTGTCTCCTCAGGTGTTTCTAAAATCCTTCACCGGATATTGTTATTCTTGATGCAAGACAGAAAAAAAAAAAAGAAAACTGTTGAACACCTACTCACGGACGTATGCCATGTTTGTGTATGCTTTGCTCAAGTCACGGTTCTTCCAAATTTTATGGAAAGTGAACTTCGAAAAAACAAAACAAAAGCGCACCCTTCGAGTTCGCCGCGCCTCCGTCTACTTCAACCAGTTAAATACTTGTAAATATACTGAATGCATGTTAAATATAGAGCCCATTTACAGACGGTAATAACATCGACTGGAATAAGAGTCACGGATGAGAAGCTCGTGGAGTCGCACGACACGGTTTCCCAGGTCTTCATCGCCGTCCCCTTCAAACACGCAGGTTATGTGGGTTATTTTCTCCATAAATCAAACACTAAACATAAAACTGTTCACGAAGGGACCGAGAGAACACGTTTAAAGGAGCGTTCCAAGTTGCTTCCTTGCACATCAAGCTCTTTTGTCACAACGACAATTTTCGAAAGTATTTTTTTTCGCCCCTTTCTGCCTTTAAATGACAGAAGAATGTGAGTTTCAGTCCACTCTGCTTCAGGCACTGAGACGAGAACTCTCCTGTAAAACTGGATCACTGACAAGGCCACTAGTCCGTCAAAAAACATCCCATAATCCTTCACTATACTCCGTCGTTTTCTTCTCACCGCTACCTGCCCTACGTCTTAACCACAAGATTTCGTTTCCGCACTTTTTTTTTTGCTAACATTTTTTTCTGGATGCGAGTCCAAAGTGTGCAAAACAAATCAATCCTGTGCAATAAGGCCTACTGCTATATTAACATACACCAAACCATCAGGACACAAAGACTTCCAAAAAATTGACACGATAAAAACAATACATGATTATAAAAAAAAATATTAACAATGAAATTATAACAATATCCATGATACGGCTACCGAAGCGTGGACGTGCACAGCTGAATGCAGGAGGAGAGACATTCTCCAGTCAGAGAACGTTGGAACAACATGTCGTCCAGGTCATAAGAACCAACTTCTTCTTGGAGCTGGAAAGATGTTTGGTTCCTGTACTGTGGAACTTCATCATAACATTTATTAACATGTGAGACGCTTTTACCCAAAGTCGTATTTGGGGAGAGACTTTTGACTCTTTTTGCGACCACAGACCCTTTAAATGTCTTTTACTATTTTCACAGACCGGTCGTAAAGTTGTGGCAGATAAATGCCACTTAAAAAAATTACATTTTTGGTGTTGTGAAATATTTTCCTACCTATAAAATCTTCCTACCCGTATAAACCGTGCATGGGCACAACAAGGATTTCTCAAGTTCACCCAGCATATAATTCTCTCCTACCAGACTGGTATAAAAAGTTAGAATCTTGTATCAATGACTCAATTGGAATCCTCGCCATTCTATTGGTCAGTTCTTTAGTTGATATGGGTATATATCAAGTGGAAGTAATAGACAGATGGGACCAAAAGGAAACATTATTTCTCTGCGGCCCGGCACCAATTCACCCACGGACTGGTACCGGTCCCCGGCCCAGTGGTTGGGGACCACTGCTATAGAACATTCACAGGCCCAAACTAAGGCCCGTGGGCCACATGTGGCCTGTTTGGCTTTGTAATTGGGCCAACTTAACTGGTCCAAATGATATGATTGGTTCGTATTGTGATATTATTTCTGCCTGTTCCCTATTTCTCTGCACTGAGAAAACTTTTGGCCTCTATGTATGACTTTCACATGTTGTTTATTTATTCAACCATCGTCTCCTAAACTGGTCCAATTGTGGTCCAAACTGTTTTCTTGCTCTGGAATCATCATCAGTTTTAATAGAAACTGATAAAGTTCCTCAGTTGTGGAACCAAAAACACATCTTTCAAGCGACAAGAGGAGGTCCAGTCCAACATCTAAACCTTTTGGTTGAGAATCGATCATTTTGGATGCAGAGCTGCACAATATTTTAAAAAAGTTTGTTTGTGTTAATGGAATATCGGAGAAATAGACCTGAAGGACTGAAACCAGAAAAACAAATTTCAAAGAAATCAAATGATGATGAGGTGGGAGTCTTCAATCATCACCGTTTAGAGAGAATTGATCCCCGTCTTTTTTTTTTTTAAGCGTTTACTACGTTTTCAACCCACTGTGCAGCTCTGCCATGGAGCCCGGCCAGTGTGTGTGAGGAATGTGTGGTCTCCCGAGGCCTCCAGCAGCCATCTGCCACTCCACCACAGCCAGCCTGATCTTTATCCTCAGCCCAGCAGGCCCCACTGCCTCATCCCCTCAGAAAGGCTCCCGGCCGGGGACGGGGAGGGTGGAGTGGGGGAGACAAAGGCTGGGAGGAGCTGCTGGAGCGCTGCACCCAGACCCTTTGACCTGGTTCCCCGGCTCGACGGTGCAGTCGGTCCAGACAGACAGCACCGTGTCTCCTCCTCTTTTATCAGCCGCCCGGACCCCAGGGGCTGATGGAGAGACGGAGGTGGGGAGGGGAGAAAGACACTCTGGAGCAGGGGGAGGGCGCCAGGGCAACTGAGCACAATGATGAGACTGACACAGACTGTGCAGACCACCTCCCTCCCTCCATCCATCCCTCCATCCATTCTTCTATATTCCCTACGGACAGGCTCCTCCCCCCTCCTCCCTCCTCTGTGACCCCGCTCTTGTCTGTTCTGTCCTCTAACTCTAAACACCCTCGACTTTGCACCCCGCAAGCTAAGTATGCCCCTAGTGGCCAGATTCTGAGGTCTGGGCTTCAATATTGTTAAAGTCGTCCATGGTGGCCCACTGGGCGTTGATGCCTCTGTGACTGCGGACTTTTCTGGGTGAGGTGTGGTAGTAGTGGCAGTAGTCATCGATGTTGGGGAAGTTTGGGGATCGTTCACTTCTGGTCACTAACCACAGCAGGACGGCGGTGGTTTGTGCTCAAAGTAGAAAATGTCTCCTCTCCCGGGGAAGCTGTCATCTAGGCAGTAGTGGTGAGCTTCTGGATGGTACGGTTGTAGTACTGGGTGGTGAGAGCCTCCAGGGGGCTCCAGCGGTGCGCATGCAGTTCAATGACCTCCATAAGGAGGGAGCGGGTCAGCTGGGATTCAGCCGGAGAAAGCATCTTGTCCCTGACGGCTGCCAGCAGCTCGGTCATCATCTCTGGGAGCTGCTCCTCCAGGAGGCGCCCGGTGCTCTGCAACTGTGGAGGAGGAAGAAGTGAGGAGGCGGAGGGTTAGAGGAATCTTTGAACAATAAAAACTCTGTCTGGACCTTTGATGCTGTAGCTACAGAGGAGATGGTTCTTTGTTTGTAAGGAACTGGCTGTTTGGACCAATCACAGCTCAGGAGAGTTGACTCCTTCAGTTGTCATGCTGACTGGCATTTTTCTTGTTTCTAAATGAAACTGTAAAACGGAGTGCCACCTGGTACTGTCTCTGGGCTCATGATGTTTGTTTTAGTTTATTTTTTGATGTCTGTAATGAATAATTACATTATAATTAGAATGGTATCAATTTTCCACACTGTGCGTGGTATTGGCCAACAGATATTATAAGATTCGTATAGACCACTGGTCTCAAATTCATGGCCCGTGGGCCATTTGTGGCCTGTGAAACGATATTTTGCGGCCCCCACCTTGATGTGAAAGTTGAATTTATAATATTTTATAAATTTGTTCTCCACATTTTGTGGTAAATCCTTTAGTTCTCAAAAAACCAGTCCACAGTCTCCTGTGTTGTATTATACAGAATCTATGGTAAACTGATTTTATTGAATAACTTTCTTTTGTATTGAACACTGAAAGCTGACGTGGCCTTTCGGTAAAATGACAGTGTGCCCTCAACTTATTTGAGTTTGAGACCCCTAGTTTAGACATTTAGAAGTAATATGATTAGTTATAAATTATAATTTAATATGTAAATGTTTGCCTTTAAACTTTAAATCCTTTAAACCCAAAGTAAGGGTAAAGTGAAGTTAACCAAAGTGGGAAAAAATGATAAAATTCAGTATCGACTTTCCTGTCTGAAAGAATTGAAGCAGGAACATTAACACAATGTTATTTTAATTTTAACAAATCCACATGATCAAATTTAATAATTTAATACTTAACTATAGCAATACTATATTCAATTTTTGTGGCCTAGGTAAGACCTCTGAATGTGAAGGTTGCTCTGTCGGCACCAGGAATATTATAATTTTTAGGCGTATTCAACACCTGACACCAACTTTCCTGACGGTGTTTGCTGTGAAATATTATTTGTCTGTGTGTGGGTGTGGCATGGCGTGGAACACGTACTTCCATGGAACAGCAGAGCACGGCGTCTTCTTTTATATCTGTTGACTCCAGCAGCTACAAGACGGTGGAGAAAGCAAAGTCAGTGAACACAGGGTACAACCACAGAAGATAACAAAGGAAGCCAGAGAGGAAGGAGTGAAACAAGGCATCAGAGAGACGGAATACAAGACAACAGATGTAGAAACAAAATATATATTTACATACAAACCCATATATAGATATATATCTACACAGGGAGATAAACCACACATTAACTCCAGCTGCGACTGTAAACATTTTCATCTCTGCATTGTGAAAATATCACACTTTAATCCTGCCAAGCCGGCTGTTTTATCCCATATCACAGAGGCCTACTGTATATTTACATGCACACGTGTGCTGCGAACAAATGCTGGAGCTGCTAAATATCTCAGCCTCCACCCCTCCTCCGCCTCCTCTCCCTCCCTCCTGCTTGGATAAACTGCAGCCATTAAGAGTCTGATTACACATTAAAACAAGCGAGTAGCTGTGAGGACACTTGTCGCACATCTGTGTTTAATTAGCCCTAGGTGAGAGACGGAGTCAGGAGTATTTGTTTAATAATATTGTGTCTGGAAAGTGGGCCAAGCAGAGTAACGATTATTACTACGTCTCTACTTTGAGACAAGTGACTCGGATGAACCCTGTGCCTCTTTAGTTGAACACAACATGGAGGTTCCTGCAGGAATTGAAGAAAAACAATCCTCTTCAGTTGGACAGAGTTGATTAAGGGAATATGTTGCGTGTACATCATGCATCTGCAGATATTAGAAGTCCTGGGATTCGAATTCGTCAAAGTCATGAAATCCATGTTTTGAATTTTGTGTGAATGTTGATTCTGAACAATGGTCAAGGTAGGAAAGTTTCCTTAGACAACTGGACATAAGTATAGTAGACAAGATGAAAATGTCAAACATAGATTTCCCCATGTCTCATGTACATGTATCTTCATATTCATGGTTCTGGTTTGTATCTTCAGTAGAATTGACTGGTTAAATGTCTCGTAGTACTGTCATGGACCGGTCTTAAGTTGTGGCAGATAAATACTCCTAAATAATATTAAATTTCTGGTGTTCTAAAATATTTTCCTACCTATAAAATCTTCCTACCCTAATTAACTGTACATGCACAACAAGGCTATAATTTTCTGCTACCAGACCGCTATAAAAAGTCAGAATCTTGTATCAATGACTCTGCGTCATTTTGAGTATATTGTTGTTGTCTTAACTGAGAAAATATTTCCTAATCAAATATAGTTGCATTATTGATGATGGAATCCTAGCCATTCTATTGGTCAGTTCAGTTCAAGATCAAGTGGAAGTAATGGACCAAAAAGAAACATTATTTTTCTGCAGCCCGGAAACAACTCACCCACGGACCAGTACCAGGAATCATTGACTCTCTTGATTTTACCCTTGTTTCTTTTTTCCTCCACGGACTTAAACATCTCTTGAACATCATTGTGCTTGTTGCTATTTTTGATTCCAATAAATCTTATGACCCAGTTCCAGTCGTGCCAGGTGTGTAAACATTTAATTCCCATTGTCAAAGGACAATGGTAAACAAGTGGCGTCTTATTTCCACTGACGGCTCGGTGGCATTTTACCTATTATTCACAGGCAGCCTTTGCACAGGCGTCAGCGCCGCGGCAGACGGGTGTGGTGACAGCGTGGCTGTTTGATGTGGGAACGCCAGTCTTCAGTCTCAGGGTGAGAGAGCGGCGTGACAAGTGAGTCAGTTCATAATGACTTCTCTGGGGAGCTGAGAGCGAAGACTTCGGTGGCTGATTTAGAAACGGTCTCATCGATATTTACCGTATCCGTCTTGGCAGTTACAGTGTTTCGGTGCGTCCTTCATCAGAGCCGCACCGTCGGACGCTAACGTTATTAATCTTACATGAAGACAACGCGCGAATCCTCTGTGGTGAAAGGGTTTGAAACTCTTTCCCTCAGATCTGTGAGTTGTTACATCATGAAGAAGTAAAATGTGCTTCACTGGCGAAAAAAAAAAAACAGGATTCTGTGTCATTTACAGTTACAGCGTCTTCATCCACTAGGGGTCAGGAACATGAAAAGCTGGAAAATCTAGGGCAACGCTGACCCTCCAGGACAGAACTGATGAGGAGCGCTGCAAGTACAGGCGAGCGCTGCCCAACTTTCATGACATTGGCTGGGATTTTCTGCTGAGGTTTTCATCTCTGTCTTTTACTGCACGGCTTAAAGACGTTGATGTTTGTTTAATAAGCTGGAGCGCTCATTAGACCGCCGAGTTAAAAGAAGGGGGACGTACAATGGAGACACTCGTCTCGCATTAAAAATTAGGACCTTCAACTTCAACTGGTTTTCACATGGTTGCATAGTAACAGCCGGTCGGGAACAGCCTGTCCTTTAGTCACACTTCATCACCATACTTTACTGCTGCAGTTTTGGAGTGTACTTGTCCACACTCGAACAAATGACTAAAGATATCAGTTTGTTGAATATTTCATTAAGGAATGTAGATTTGTTGAAGTCATTATTAGGATTAAAAGAGCTCAATCGACAAGATATGTATTTTTTATGTACTTATACATTACATAAACAGGGAACAGTCAAGACTGTCGACACAATTACATTTGTTCGTCTGATGAGTCAAACTGCAATTGTGGATAAATGACATTTAATGATTAATCATGATGCAATTACTACATTTTTTCCGTAGTTAAAAATAACAGCAGATGGTGGGATTATTCATTGATCTTCATCTGGGACACCAGTCTCCACGATTACCATTCATTTCACACTGCACCATAATCGGAGCCCACAAGAAGTTATGCGGGTTGGGACGGTGCAATGCTCAGTGGCAACCTGGCAGCCGGTGGATTCTAACATGGAGTCCACTCCCCTAACCACTAGGCCACCAGTGCCGCCCATATATGCACTGCACTGCACCACAACTTCCTGCAGGTGGTGAGGTCATGATGGAATTATAACTGGAAAAAGTCTTATCAATGAAGATTCTCACTCATCCAGATCACGTTATAACTGTTCTTAGGCTGCTGGACATTAAGTTTTTTGGAAACGTTTCTCCTGTTTCTACTGTGAACAGTCCAAAAAGGCTGTAGTTGTCAGCAACTGGACTTCTTCTTGGAGTTGAAGGACGCTTCATTCTATAACTGAGGAACTTCATCACTTCTGGTTGATGTCAGAGGGAACTCTAGTCGTTCTACTCCACTTGAGTTTTTCATAATCATCACCATGTTTCAAACCAGCTGGAGGGATGGGGGTGGGATCTTTTGGGTATAGCTCCTAATAGGGATTTGTATGAAGTTGTGTCTCAAACCACTTCCTCTGTAGAGGGATGTCTTTTGAGTAGAACTGAAGAAGGATCAGAGGTGAAACATCTTCAGGAAACCTAGTTTCCCCCTGAAATTAAATATTTTTGGGAAGATCAAACTGTTAATCCCACCGTTCATCATGTTTGTGCTTCTAAATATAGTGGAGATCGGATCATGAAGAGTTGGGACTCCTCGCTCTTTCACTCAGGGATCCAAACGCACCACATAAATAGGTACTGATGTCACCAACAGCAGCGTCCGACTGCAAGCCAATATCCTGATAAAGTCCTCAGTCGGCCACATAGTCTCCCGGTCAGTCGCTCCAGCGTCATACGGTTTCATGTTCTGGCAAAGTAATAAGTGATCTGGATCCTGTCCCTGAATTTCCAGGAATATCAGGTGGCGGGGCATGTGTGTGTCCAAAAGACTTCAGTGGAGTGGGTTTTGATTAAGTTCTACATAGTATTGTACTGTAGTATTCTATAGTGCAGAGCCTTAAGGGAAAGTGACTTCTGATTGGTAGGAAGAGTTGGAATGTGTCTGTATAATGTGCTTTGTTTAGTTCATCACTAAATTTAGACGTCAAGAAGTTTGGAAACTGGTGTCGCCATGGCAACGTTCTAAAACAGTAGCGGGTCCAGTGATCGTGCTGAAGTAAAAAGGAAAACTTGAAGCGCAGATGTGTCCAACACTCAGCACACAACTGTGTCTTTTGATGTGCAAAGAAAGACCTGTTTATAATGAAAATGTATGTGAAAATAGTTGAAAACAATGGCATATCAACGTATATATTATGATTATACGAGTGTTTGGTTGTTTACGTCTATAAATACTGTCTTTATGGGCCGACTGTGGGACAGATGTTCATCTGTTGAGACCCTTATCTCTGGATCATTTGCGATTCAAGATCTCAGCAATTTTTGTTGCACAAAATCCTATAATTTCTCCACGGCTCCAGGCTTTAAGAAATGTGTTCCACTGTTGGCACGATGCTCTTTGGGGAGAAATCCTTCTCTCCTCCCTCTCAGTTTTGTGTCACATGACTTTATTTTATCGTCCAGTGGGGGTTTCTCCTCAGCAAAGATATGGGTTCTTTAGTTCTATGGATTACTTAGCAATTTCCCACTGTAGTGGATTGAAGTACAAGTTCGATGAGATACTCAGGATTGGAATTATACCAATACTGTTCATACGCTGACAAATACAAGTATAGCTCATGATGGTGGCGGTGCGGGGTGTATCGTATTAACGTCAAGTTGCAGTATCGTACTGGACAAGTTGTACTGAGCCATTAAGATAAGTATTTGAAATGTCCGATAATATCAGCCAACCGATAAACTCCCCCCCCTACACCAGGTCTTCCTGCTTTTTTTTTATGTTGCGTACCATGAAAATAGATTTAAGGATAAACGGCTACATATTAAAGTGAAAGCCACTAGATGGCAGCATTGCAGCGTATTTAATGACTCTCATGCTCAGTGGTTTGTACAGATAAATGAATATTACCACACGTATATCGGTACATGTAGATATCAGAAATAATGTGTTTGGACAATTTCTTCACCTTAAATATTGGCACAAAATATTATGTAATGTAACTATATGCATAAATATGCGTATATATTAGGGGTGTGACTATTCACTCACATAACGATCCGATTCATATCTCGATTCGCAGGCTACAATCCGATTCGGGAACGATTCATAAAAATTTTTTAAATGATCGATCCAGGTTGATCCGATTCCGTTCAGTTTGATCCAAACTGATTAATTTGCACACCCCTAGTGTACAGTGTGTATATATATATATTTATATATACAGTATATATATTAATATATGTATATATATACACACACATCCATATGCATGCATATATATATATATATATATATACGGATATATATACATATATACGTATATATACACACATATACACACACATATATATATATATGTATATATATATATATTTTTTTTTTTTTCAAAAACAGCAGAGTTTTGTTGCTGCAGAGAAAGTGCCATGATAATGAATTATAGAAACTATTTCTCTATACCCCTGACAGCCCAGCTTCAGGTAAAGATCATTATCTCATGATGTTCTGCCTGTAAATATGCATGTGTGGAACCTGCTGTTCTGTGGGAGGAAGTGTCTATAACAGTGTGTCAGTCATGAATCCATAAATCCGCTGCCTGCACATACAGCTGTCATGTACCTGCCCTAAAATGTCACTTGTTAGCTGCTACAGTATGACACAGTGTGGCGCTAACACATGCAGGTCTGCATAGAAAAACAGTCCAACATGGTCAGAGCTGGCAGCAGGATTCTGACAGTTACACCTTAGTGCAGATATGTCAACGGTGGTTCCCAACCACTGGGCCGGGGACCAGTACCGGCCCGTGGGTGACTTGGTGTCAGGCCGCAGAGAAATACTGTTTCCTTTTGGCCCCATCTGTCTATTACTTCCACTTGATCCATACCCATATCAACAAAAGAACTGAACAATAGAATGG
>JAFBJS010000304.1:65993-84102 GCA_016785265.1 Paraplagusia blochii | reverse complement strand
GATTAGGAAATATTTTCTCAGTGAAGACAACAACAATAAACTCAAAATGACGCATTGAGTCATTGATACAAGATTCAAAATTTTTATACCGGTCTGGTAGCAAAAGGTTATAAGCTGTGTGCATTTGTGAAACCCTTGTTGTGCCCATGCACAGTTAATTCGGGTAGGAAGATTTTATAGGTAGGAAAATATTTCGGAACACCAGAAAATTTTATTTTATTAAGGGGTATTTATCTGCCACAACTTAACAACCGGTCCGTGAAACAAGTACGAGACATTTAACCGGTCCGTGGTGCAAAAAAGTTTGGGGAACACTGCATGTGGATACATGGCTGTATATTAGCTGTATATATATATATATATATATATTTGTGTTTCTTGTCGTTGAGGTATTTTTGTCATTATCTCTGACAGTTCACCTGCCTGTTGCTTGAAGCCCCAGGTGTTGGGCTGGTTTTCGTGTGTATTTTGGTGCAGCTTTGCCAACAGACTATGACGGCGCTGAGGTAATGCCAGGAGACAGGGTGAGGACGGATTAATTTGTGTGCCGTTGTTTCGGATAACGAGCACTGAATGATTGCCGACGGCCAGGCGGCCAAAGGTGAAAACGGAGGTAGTAAATTCACCTGGTCCGGCCTCCAGACCTGCTCCTGGTGCTCATAAAGAACACAACAGAAATCATTCTCCTCATGTCTGTCTTTCCACCTGTGTCTTCACGTCCTTCCTGTGCTTCAAACGTTAACCTGACCACTGTCTCCCCCACTTCCTCTGACCATTACTTCCCTTTACAATAATCCAGCGTTTCCTTTTTTTTTTAACCGCTTCTCTATTGTGGTGTCTGCTGCGGTGTGTAGCAGAACATGACCAGCTGATGGGACCTTAACTTTGGGACGCCGATGTATTTTCCTGGAACTAATAAAATGCAGACTAACCAGAGAACACTGTGCTGTCCAGACTGTTGACAACGTATGAGAAGAAAGTAGAAAATATGGGTACCAACCTCACGTAGACAAGTGTAGATGGGACAGACCAGCACCCGGAATGGTGCTCCAGAGCTGCTCCTCATGGTGCCGAACACCTCGCACAAGAAGGTGATGAAGCCCAACCACTTCTCCACGTCAGACTGTTGGAGCTCTTCTCGATGGGAGAAGTCTCTCTGTAGGCAGGGACATATTTCAGTTGGTGAAGGACCTACTTCACTTGCAAGGGTTTAATACAATTGTATATAGGTGGTAGGTATTTGAGTATCTAGGTGTTTGGTAATCCATTGAGGATATCTCATAGAAGGCCGAGTACATAAAGTAAATAAAGAAGTAAATAAAATCCTTGGATATGTCTTTCTTCAATTCCTTAAAGTATCGTCCTTACAGTCATGGAAAAAATTGCCCTTGTTTTTGTCAATTTCTTGTTCATTTTAGTGCCTTGTGCCTCGAAAGGTAAATTACCTGAATACAATGAACATCAGTGTTAAAAAATCAGTGTTTTTGGCAACACAATGATAAATAAATGAAAGTGTTTTTTTTTTCTTCAAGAAAACCATGGAAAATGTTAAGATAGAAGCTCATTATCATGAAAAATATTTTGATGAAAACAGTAGGGGGTGTAATCACTTTTTCAATGACTTAACTGAACAGACACACAGAGTATCTGTGAATTGTGATCACATTACATTAGAATATATTTGGCAGATTTATTTTCGCTTCATCAACATTCTAGTATGGGTTAGCATCTCCTTTCAGCTTGTCCCTCTTTCAGGGGTTGCCCCAGCGAGTCAACAATTTCCATCTCCCCCTTGTCCATAAATCTTCTCTTTTGGTCTTCCTCTTTGTCTCCACCTCCATGTCCTCCCTCACTGCATCCATCAATCTCCCCTTTGTCTCCTACCTGGTAGCTCCATCTCTAGGATCATTCTTCTACCAATATAACCATCCTCTGAACATGTCCAAACCATCTCAGTCTGTCTTCTCTAGCTTTTTCTCCAAACCTTCTTGTCTGTGTTGTCCCTCTAATCACCTCATTCCTGATCCTGTCCATCCAGTCTCTGAAAAAATAATTTACGAATAAAAGAGTAGATCGCAACTATCCGTCCATCTTCGTCCACTAATCTTCTACTGGTTCAGAGGTGTCTTGAAGACCACCATCCAAATCACACTGCTCCGTATCAGCACCTCAGCAAATCTTCGTTGCCCAGAAGGTGAACCGTGGAGTACCTCAGACCCAGACGTTGCCTCTGGTCCAAACTGTCAGAGAATCATCTAGAAGATGAGAATATTTCACCTGGTATGTCCCGCTGTATTTTCTTTTTTTTTTTCCTGTGAGAGTTTCCGTTCCGTATAAATGCAGAGGTTGGGATCACACTGCCATGGTGGAGACCATTCATCCATGCGACTCTACAGTGATTCAACACCACATTCATCCTCGCCGTCAGAAACAATAACGCGCGTGTCATATACGTTCAAGGACATCGCCACGCTCCGAGACGCCTGACTGACAGAGTGGAAAACAGGGCCCGTGCACAAAGAGCAAAGACGGCGACAAGGACGAGCGGAACGTTAACGAGAGCGGAGATCAGGTGAGGTGAGACGAGGAGGGAGCCATAAAGGAACTACATCCTTCAGTGCTAATGGGCCTGTTTGGATGTTTTAATCAAAGCAACAACAAACAACAACAACAGACCCTGGCGTCTGTCTTTTGACGAGCGGAGCGGTCACATACTAATTACCCCCATGTTGAGATCCAGAGGTCTGGAAGCAAACTCATTAAAGATGGCCTTCATGGGCCCAATTATGACATTTACAATGTTCTAAAAGCAGAAAAGCCAAAATGTCAAGCGCGAGCAGGGGGCCCTGCTGGCTGGGAATTGGGAGGTGGAGGGTGGAGTAACAGGCGTCCGTGAGGCTGCGATAAAAGGAGCGAAACCAAGGAGTGGAAACTGGCTCCTCACATGTGAAGGAGGAGGCATTTAAATGATGAAAGTAAAAACAGACGGGAGGACAAAAGGAGCAGAGGAGGAGAGGCTGCAAGGGAGAACAAACTAGAGGAGAAGAAGGAGAAATGGAGGGACAGCAGGGGGGGTTAACATTTAGACTCTTAATGTCATCTGAAGACCACAGGTCTGTCCTGCTGCTCACCCCACAGTACGGTTAGTCATGGTTAGGACTTCAGAGAAATGAGAAGCTGCGAAGTCAAAATGTTCTAAGACCAAAAAATATATTTATATCGATGTCAAAACGGGTTTTCTGGACACCAGTCCAACCTGTGTCCTTGTCCAAGAACTGGAATCAAGGAAAAAAAAATGGATGTTCCATAATGTTCCATAATAACGGTTATGACACTATTGATTTGTTACTAATATTTATTTTTCTTGGAATAGTTTGATTTGTTTTTTTCTTTCAAGCTGCTCTCAGTTATGACATCATCAGATTATCCCATGAAATTGAAAAGAAATAAACTGAATTAAATTATATCTATAAATCCATTCATCCGTGTCCTCTTATCAACCCTCCTTCCAACATCTCCAGTTATGGCTCTTTTCATGGACGGAGAGGACGTGTCAGAGCGTCATATTTATTTGACGGAATCTTCAATCAAAGAAACAGAAGCTTTGGAATCTTTAACCACAGACTCATGTTTTTAATTGAGTGGAGATAAAAAAAAAGAAGATGAAAAATATAAATTCCCAACTATAAAAAGAAAAAGCAGAATTTGCCTTGAAGATGGAGAAGAACAGAGAAGGTCAGGAGGACTCACCTGCAGCATGTTGAGGAGCAGCGATCTGAACTTGGTTCCCTCCACCATGAACAGCGCCATCCTATCGCACAGCGTGGCGGCCGTAGCGGCGAAGCTTCTGTCCGACACGGCGGTGGCGTAGATGGTGCTGACCACCTGGGTCAGGGACTCCTCGGAGCGCGCAGAGCATTGGGCCTCCTCCATGAAGGAGGTCAGCTGGCGCTCCACCCCGGTGCTGTTGCTCCTCATGCTGTTGAGGAGCTCCACCAGGCGGTCCATGTTCCGAGATCTGCAGCCTGATGCATTGATGTGTGCCTCCTCCTGTAGGGGGAGACGAGGAGCAATGTAGTTGGGAAACAAAACGCCACTGATGTATCTGATTTTTTTTTACGTTCCAGCCTCTAAATAAAATAATCCAACTGGCATAAAACTTATATTTTCTAGATTAACATTAATCTAATAATTAAATAATCCACTGCGTATCAACTTAATTAGCACAATCTCCAACATCGTGCTTGGTTTTTAGCACAGAATGCTTGGTCTAAGTCAGGGTTGTCAAACTCGCGGCCCGTGGTCCATTTGCAGCCCATGGAACGATATTTTGCGGCCCCCACCTTGATGTGAAAGTTTAATTTATAATAATATTTTATAGATTTGTTCTCCACATTTCATGGTCAAAACCCTGATCCACAGCCTCCTTCTGGTTCAGTGAGGTATTACACAGAATCTATGGGAAACTGATTTTTTATAAAAAATTTTTTCTTTTGTATTGAACACTGAAAGCTGACGGAGCCCTTCAGTGAAATGATATGTTGTGGTGGCCCTCAACAGACCCCTGATCTAAGTGGTGAAGCAGTTCTGATGGGTTCATCATATTTTCAGAGAGTTTTTCACTGCGTATTATGCAGCGCAGGCTCAGTGTGTGCGTTCAACCTGTTACAATAAATCCATATTTCAGAAGACATCCTGGAATGGTCTGTTAAATGTAACTTCCTTTTCTTCTCTCTTCTCAGTAAAGACCCTGCGCTAAGATACTTTCTAAAGACGTTTTGTGATCGACGCTAGCATTTGACATTTATCCGTTATCCGTCATAGACAAATACGGAAGAATGTAAAATGCTAGAAAAGAAAAATGTAAGTTATGTTCTTTTTCTGTGTATACATAAAAGGGTTCAGTTCTCAGCAACTGGACTTCTTCTTGGAGTTGAAAGACGTTTCATTCCTCAACTGAAGAACTTCATCAGCTTCTGGTTGATGTCAGAGGGAACTCTAGTAGTTCTACTCCTCTAGACCACTATCTCCACCACTGGACAAAGGTGTGAGGACTACTAGAGTTCCCTCTGACGTCAACCAGGATCTGATGAAGTTCTTCAGTTGAGGAATGAAACGTCTTTCAACTCCAAGAAGAAGTCCAGCATCATGACCTGAATGATGAGAATCTTCACAGACATATTTTGTCTGTCCACGGTCCAGAGCTTGGGTATGTAACACTCTTCAAGTCTTGACCCTGATCTTCATGACACTCAGAGACCTGTCGTCTTATTCTATAGTCATTAAATCCCAAAGCTTGTGGACGGACGTCATCATCTTTACACTCTGGTTTAATTAGCAGTAGTAAAATAAAGTAAATAAAACACTGACTAATCAGACTGATCCGGATTCACAGGGTTGTTAAAGCTGTGAAGTGATTTACGTCCTGTGACCCGCCTCCCCTGTCAGACTGAGTCAATCTGAATACTAAACACCTGAGTAGATAAAACGACTGAGGCAACACAGTGGGAGACGTGTGTGTGTGTGTGTGTGTGAGGGCGAGGACGTAGAAAAAGTAATTAGCAGCTCAAACAGCAGTGCATGTGAACACACAGCAGGTCTGATTGGCCTAATGCTGACTGACAGACTCTAAGCTGCTTTTCAGTACCTTGTCCTTCAGTCTCCTCCTCAGCCGCTCCTTTGAAGACTGCAGTAAACTGACTCTGGGCTGCTCGCCCGCTTCTCCGCCTCCCGTCGGTTTGGGAGACTCCTTGTTTAAGGGGAAAGTATTTGTGACGGCTGTCGTCTCACAGCCCACTCGGGACTCGTGAAGACTCTTACTGGTCCAGTCTGAGGGTGGTGGTCTGATCTGTTGGTCACTTGTTTTTACATTCTCCGTCTCTTTGTCTTTGGTCGTTCTGACGGGCGCTCCTTTGTCGCCCGCAGAGTTTGCCTGTCCCTGTCCCTGTCCCTGGCCTTTCTGATTGTGGTGCCAACGCCTGTTCTGGCTGTAGGCGTAGTGCGGGCCTCCGCCTTGGCGCTGCTGCCCGTGTCCTCCTTGGAAATGGCGCGGCGGTCGGTCAGAACTGTTGTTTCTGTTATCGGCCACGTCTGTCAGATTCTGCTGCTGCTGGTTTGGAGATTGCTGCTGCTGCTGCGTTTGATCTCGTTGATGCTGCGGTGACGGCTGCTGATTCTGCTGAGGCTGGTTCTTCCCTCCTCCACCTCCACCTCCACCTCCTCCTCCTCCTCCTCGAGTCCTCTGCTGTCTCCTAGAATGAGAGCAGTTTCCACAGTTAGGACCTCTAGCATCCCTCGTCTGTCGCTGCACTTTGAGCTAATTTCTCCTAAACCTCTTATCTGGACACAGCAACTGACCACTGCTGTTTGTTCATATAATGGACACAACATTTAACTCGCTGCATTTCGCTTACATGTGGATTCCCAGAGTGCCCTGTGTGTCTCCGTGTCCTGTACAGCTTCTCTCTCTGCTGCACTGGCTCGGAGCTTGACAAGTCGCTGACATATGGTCAACAGGATTATTTATGCATCGCGAAGGCAAAAGATTATCTTCCCCTGCCTGACGGAAACTCGACAATTAGAAACTAGCCCACCGTCGATATAAATAAAACCCCTGACTACTGGAATTTATCTAAAAAAAAAAAAAATTTGTTCCATCCCAGGATTGTCAAACTCATTTAGGTTCTTGGGCCTCATGCAGCCCAGTTAGATGTCACATGGGTCAACCACTACAATCATATGCTGGACTCTCTTGCTGCTACTTGCTGACCACCATGTGATTAATGATGAATGATGAAGGTTTGGAGAAAAAGCTAGAGAAGACAGATTGAGATGGTTTGGACATGTTCAGAGGAGGGACAGTGGAGACATTGGTAGAAGAATGATCCTAGAGATGGAGCTACCAGGTAGGAGACAAAGAGGAGATTGATGGATGCAGTGAGGGAGGACATGGAGGTAGTTTGAGTTAGAGTTGAAGACGAGGAGGACAGGGGGAGATGGAAGTTGTTGACTCACTGTGGCAACCCCTGAAAAAGGGACAAGCTGAAAGGAGATGCTAACCCAATAGAATGTTTTTGATGGCATCGCATAATTTGGGGGAAAATCACCTGGTATCGGTTAATCTGAGATTCGCAATTATTAATTATGAAATATCAGCAAAATCCAAAACAATGTTAAAATCGGATATTCCTTATAATTATCTAGAAATAATAATAAGTCCATGTTTTTTTATGTAGAGAGGTACAAGTGTATTAAAAACAAATTAAAAGTGGCTAGAATGACTATCCCAGTGGGCTGGTATAGCCCACAAGCCATATGTTGGATGATCCTAGTCTCTCCTATTGTTGCTGCACCACAACTGGTGCAAGTGAGCGTCCAAGTGGTGTTTGTTGTTAAAAAATACAACACAAAGTCACTGCAAAAAAAAATAAAAAAAAAAAATTAAGGTGCAAATTTAAATGCGAAAACAATGAAACAAGGTCCAAAGAAAAGAAAAACACAGTAACAAGGAGTTCATAAAACCTGATTGATTTGATTGGCAGGTTCACAAAATTTATTACCATGATTTCACAATAGGAAATCAACAGAATTTAACAGGTTTCCGAGGCTAGGAAACAGTTTGATTAACATTTTCAATCTAACAAAAAAATAGCCTTTTACAAAACAGGGTTTCAACGTCATTCATTTGATCCTAAATTTGATGACAAGAAAAAAAAACCTTGAAAATAACATTGGTTTGAGACAAAGGAAAATCCTGTAACAGATGAGGATAAAATAAACTTTTCACTGTAAAGGTCAGGTCTGTACTTTATTATTATTAGGAAGTGAAGTCATAATTCACTGGTTCTGCTGTTGATTGTTTCATCAGTTCTAAAGCCCAGCACACACTGTACAGGTTGACCACGATTTTTCGAATATCGCGACAATTGGTCATCGGTCCATGCGACTCTAGTTGTGCAAGTGTTTTTCAACATCTGGGTTGCTAACCCACAAAGGGTCGCCTAAAATGTCCAGTAATTGATCTTGATTGACGCCTGTGCTCCTCTGACTGAAAGATGTTTCTTACTGTGTTTGGGGCAGTGGTGGCACTGGGGTTCGGAGGGTTCCAGGTTTAAGTCCACCAGTGGCTACCAGGTTACCACTGAGGTCCACTGAGCATGTGACCGTCCTCACTCACTGCTCATCAGGTGCTCAAAGCTGCCCACTGTTCACTTTGGTGATGGGTTGAATGCAGAGGACAGATTTCGTTGTGTGCAGGGGTGTGATTTTCAAAGGAGACAAAGAGTTTCCTTTTCTTAACATCGCCCCCTACACTCTACATAGTATACTACAGAAGGTGCACCGTGCAGGTTTCTCCACTATAAAGAATGTCCCGCAATTCATCACCAAAACTAAAAGAGAAGAAGATAAATTTCTCTTTTTTGTAATTGTGACAACGTAATTCACACGAAATTTGGCAGCGGGCGGCTAATGAGCGCCCGTGGAGCAGTGTGTGGGGACGATACCTCACTGCTCTCAGTGGTAACTTGGCGGTAGTGGGATTCGAACCGGGGACCTTGCAGACCCTAGTCCGCTTCCTTAACCACTAGGCCACTGCCCCTAAAATCTAGTGGAAAACTAACCGTTACTGCCCAAGCAATTTATCTATATTGTCAAAATCACAAGCCCTAAAACTCAAGGATCCACCGACTTAGGCTGAAGTCAAACTCTTCGAGTCCATCTGTGGATCTTTAATTCAATAAAACTTTTTAAATCATATTAGTTTGGCAGTGAACGTCAGTGACATTTTCAACATTTTTAAAAATGTGGCTCCAATGAACTCTAAGTTTGGGTTCATCTTTTGTCTGCGTCCCTCAGAGTCTGAGCTCACCATTGACGACAAACACATTTTCAGAAGGTTTGATTGTTCACTGAGTCTTCAGTTATCTCCGGTGTGGACACGGAGGAGGAATATAAACCCCCCCACCCCTCCACCCTCACCCTTCAACAGGCAGGTTGGGAAGATTAATTTGCTCTCTGCAGTAGCTGTTAGTTTAGGATGGGCTCTAATAAGACCTCCTTACTGCTGATGCAAAGAGGTGAAAGTGAGACAGTAATAAAATGTTAATCATATTTAATGACTGCTCCGCAGCAGCTTGAGTGTTGTTCAGATTGACCATATATCAGTCACATTAGTGCCAGGGAGATGTTTGCGTGGAGGATAAATGATGAGGCCAGTGGCGGAATTTCATCTCGTAATATCTTGTTACTGAAAAAGATCGTGTCTGCGACGATCGACTGTCCAATTTAATGAGGAGGCACTTCTCCTTTGGACGAGATGACAGCTCGGAACCAAAGATAGTTTATATTCATATCCTGCACGTTGACCTGAACTGTCAGACGCAATAGAGATGGGACTAAAACGACGTTGTTTTTCTACGCGTCTCATCCATCACCAGAGTCACTGTCACTCTTCAAGAAAAGTTCAGCAGGATGACAGTTCAGCAAACACAGTGGACAACTAACAGTCGTCCTACTGTCAATAACACTCCAGGGCTATAAACAAGGAAGTAAACCCTGGTCCCGGAATTTACACCACTTTGTTACAGAAATAAAGTGTATAATCCTACAAACCTGATGATGGTGGGAGGAAGGTCAACTTCCATAATACAGTTGGAAACACATTGTCATTGTTGCAGACAACATTTACACTAGAACGCCCAGGGCGGTCATTTTGACCATTTTGGAAATTACATAAACATTAACTTTGTCACAACATGACTTTATTTTATTTCAATTTATTTTAATGTTTTCGACAAAATATATGGAATTGGTTCTGTCTATGCAGCCTGGCAACAGTCAATACGACGGGTATGGTTGCCATAGTGATATTCACTGCCTTGATGTTCTCATAGCTTCTTAGAACAGGAATAAATACATGTCGTCTTGTTCTCTTACGTGGAAAATTTAGTTATCAAAACGGTACAGCTCACGCAGCAGCAGATCAAATTTTACTGTAGTTTGGAAATTTCAGAGGTTCTGGGGTTGAGGGTGTGACTTACAACTGCGCTGCTTTATTTATGTGAAATCGTGAAGTAAAATAGTTAGGTATGTCCAATATCAACAGTCGGCAAAACTGTCCAAACGCTTGATTTTCCGATTCTGATACAAACTGATACCGATAAATGCGGTCACTTGTCCTCAAAACTGAGATAAATGTCTCAAGACCTAATGTGCAATTGCAACAGCTAAGGTGAAACCTGGGCATTGTGTTTTTTTACTTTTGTTATCGAAAGGGAAGATCGTAGACATACATCATACATATATCTTAATATCGTTGGTCTGATGGTACCGATCATCGCCAAAAAATTCCCAACAAAAAACTCCCAACCATGTCATATCTCCTCTTCTTTCTCCTTGATCACCAAGTGTTTTCTCCCACGGAGACACTGTCTTACCTTGAGTGTGCTCAGAGTCAATTTTGCTCTAATAATGTGGACACTTTGTCACTAACCTGGCTGAGACTTTCCGCTTCCCCCCTGGGCCTGTTGGCAGGAGAACGGTTAACTGGTCTCGGGTGAACTGATCAATGGCTCTAAATGCAGGAAAGGAGGGGCATGCCGCAGTGGAGATGATTGGAAGGAAAGCAGGACGGAAGGAAGATGTATGGACAGTGGGAAAGTAAAGTAAAAGTTGAAACACAGCAGGATGTTTTGGCAGGAGAGACAGTTTCAAGAAGAATTTAAGAGATAGGACAGCAAAGCGGGAAACAAACAAACAAAAAAAGACTACAAGTTCATCACTAGGTCACTCAAACAACATGCATAAAACTACGGCAGGTGGAATGAATGCTCAGAGATGGTTGAGGGACGAGGGACGAGGGACGAGGGAGACGGCGCCGATCAATCGCAACTGCTGTTGTGTTAAGTGTATCTAGATGCAGAACTCATAGATCTGCTGGACTATGGGTTGACCCAGACTACAGAATCAATGTACCCGGCGGTGGTGGGGACGGTCAATAGGAGAGACCACACAGGAGTGGTTAAATGGACTGTGGAGACAGTAGAACTGCATGACTGGACACTCTTTTTTTTTTCTCAGTGCCTGAAATCTTTGAGTGTTTGTGTTCATGCATGCGTGAAGATTACTGTCAGTATCTGATAGTCGTGGTGACCTGGAGGTAGAGGCTGAAGATCAGGCTGGTTTCGCCAGAGCTGCGGTGTCAAACTCAATTTCCTGGCATGAAGTCATGGGCCGGACTGAATATATATTGAAAAATAAAATGTAAATATTTCCCTTTCCCTAGATGCTGGGACGGTGCTAGGTTTTCTTGCTGACTCCTAGCAAGATATTGCTTTGGCTCCCACCCTTTTGGTGTCGATAGCAAAACAAAATACTGATTGGGCCCCCTAGTGGAAGGAGCCCTAAGCAACTTCCTGCCACCCATGTTTACTGCATTTTCACGACTATAAGGCGCACGTAAAGGTCTTCTTCAAAAGATTTTCTTCAAAATGTGCGGCGCGCCCTATGTGTTTTGTTGTTGTAAGGCGGACGTAGTAGAGAACTCCATGAGAACATTAAAAGGGGAAGTGTGGGCATTGTTGTGTTCCCGCTCTTTTTTTTTTAAATAGCACACTTGTATGCTTGTGTGTGTGTGTTGTTGTTGTAAGGCGAACGTGGTAGATTACACCATGAGAACTTTAAAGGGTGAAGTGTGGGCATGGATTGTATATAAAACCTGCGCCCTATGATCGTTGTGAAAATACGGATTAAATCTAAAATAAAACACTCATCAGTGGTATTTTCCTTTTTCTGTATCCTTTCAAGATCATTTAAATGTTTGTGTACATATTAAAAGTTCTAAGTACATATTTAATTGTTTAAGTACATGTTTAATGTTTTAAGTACATATTTGATATGATCTTAGGGGCCAAATATATTTTCACCGCAGGCCAGATTTGGCCCCCGGCCCTGAGTTTGACACCTGTGAACCAGAGGCAGTGTTAGCTGAGACCTCAGGTCATATCTAACTGTGTTTGTACCGAACACAGAGAAGCAAAACATTTTTCAACACTAAACCTGTTTTTAAAAAGTACATATGCAGCAAGAAGTCAGGCCGGAGTCGTACACACATAGAGTTCGGGGTTGTTACAGCCCGAGGAGCTGAGGTCGGAAAGAGAAACGTGCTACTGACGATAGAGGTTTTGCAGCCTCTGCACAAATGAGAGTAAGTCAAAAAGTTCTGAGATACTTTTAGGCGAAATTAATGTGAGAAAATCTATTTGGGTTGCAGCAAAGCAGATTATTTTCAGTAAATATGTATTTAGTTTTTTTTTGTCAGAAAAGTGCAATTTAAGCAGATCTGAATGAATTAATGAAAATAAAATAAAATAAAAAAACACCATGGAGAACTAGCACTATTGCCAAAAGGCTGAAGTTTGCAGGAATTATATATTCAAAACTCACAATTTCTCAGAAAGCAGTTTGCTTAAAAAATAAAAAAGTTAGCCAAAATAGCCAAAGGAAAAAAAACATATTTAGAGTTACACTGTTTTAAAATAATGTTCTGTAGAGTTTTTAATCAGGGCGCAGTAACAGTAGTATAGACAAAACAAGGAGCTGCTGCTGTAACCTGTTTGGCCGTCCTTCCCTTCTATTATGTGCAATAAAAATTCTATTCCTCTAAATGGGATTTTGCAAAGAAAAAACATTGAGAGATGAAAAAGAATGAAAGACAGAATGTGGTGTCATTTCCTGAGCTACATACAGACAGTGGTTGGTGCAGTGGTAGAATCTGTGTCAGGTTGAGTACGAGATGAGAAACTGTGTCAAACTGTGGCGTAGAAAAGGTCACACGCATAGTTATTTTGAACTGTGACAACTGAAAGAAAAGTCTCAAAACATTGACTAAAACAAAGTTTCATTACTAACTGAATTTTTTTTTTTTTTACGTCGTACGTGTACATTATTTCCTTCTTTTCTCTGTTCTTGTTTGGGAGCAGAAAGCAGTAAGCAGCGCATTCCAGTAAATCACAACTAATTTCAGCTCTGCTTGACGTGCCTAGTTAAGTAGAAACACATGCACTACCTCCCCTTTCTTTTCCTTCCTGCCACAGCCTGCCTACACTTTTTCTTTGACTCTGTCTCACAGTCTCTCCTTTACTTTTCTTTTTCCTTTTTGGTTTGTAAACTTCACCTCATGCTGTATTTCTCCCTCGACTTCCAGCAAAGTCTCCCAAACAACCAGATGAGACTAAAAAAGAATGTGAAGATTGTGAGAGTGGATTCTCTTCGACATGGATACATGTCGCCTCCAGCTATTGGTTGTTTTCTATCTCGGAATTTCATTCTTTAAGCCTAGCAAACAGTCTAGGCTACAGGAATGATGGGGTTGGTAGTAATTCCAGCTGCGGGCGGCTGATACCAGTGTTATTTACAGTTTAATTTCAACACTGGATCTCTGTTCACGCGGCCTTTGTGAAGATGATGACATCATAGACTTTACCATTATGGAGGATTGAGGAGGTTCAGACCTCTGGTACAGTAGTGTAGCATTATAGTAGCGTAGCATTATAGTCCAGACTGGATGGATGGATATTTTACCACCAGATGATCTAAAGGCAATTCTGTATCACATGCTGGAGCTTGGTTCACATTCTTCTGTTCCTGCTCCTCTTTGTTGTTCTATTGCTCACTGAAAGGCTAGAGTACAGACAGAAAACTAGAAGCAACCCGATCACCCCTTTGACATCTCCTGGTCCCCCACCAGACCACCTCCGGAGTAGCCGGTGCATCACTTCTGCAACGCGTTTAGCTATCACCCCCAGGCTTGCACGTTCTTCAAAAACAAAGTAATCTGGTGGTGAGGTCTTTAACTAAAAAAATGTTCACGCCGCCTAACAAAAGTGTGACAGTTAAAAACGTGGTGGTATGATTTTTTTAGATTTATGGAACTTTATTAATACCTCGGGAGTATCCTTCGGGAAATTTTGCCTGTGCTGCAAGCTGACCTGGCAATACCATGCTTGAGGCACCTCAGTGGTAATGGGATTTGAACCAAGGGCCTTGTGTTCTCAAGTCCGTTTTCTTAACCACTAGGCCACCAGATTAATGTTTCAGAAAAAAAAAACTAAAACGTTTAATTCTTCAGGTGTAACAACTACGGATGTCCGGTATTAACTTTTGCCGATATCCGATTTTAACGATATCGCCCAATTTCCTGTTACCAATATCCACCAATACCGAGATGTGCCACTGTTAGCCACCAAAACTGAGAGTTTCACAACCTATTGTGTAATTCCACTAAGTTATCCAGAAACCAGGCATTGCGGTATCAGATTTTTATTGTTGGATTAAAAACTGATCAATCTCACCAATATAGCGAAAATTATGCTAATACCAGACCGATAGTATACGTTGACTTGCTAGTATTCCTAGCAAAAAACGATCCAGAAAGTAGACCGGCTGTGCAAGAGATGAGGAATAATGTTTGGAACAGTCAATTTGTGTAGCAGTGATGATACAGCCCACCAGAGGGCAACGTATTGAGGAAAAACTGAAATTTACACTTGTACTACAGTAAACATGAGTGACTATTAATTGAATCATGCTGGTCTTTGGACCATGGGAGGAAACCAGATCATCTCACTGAGGAAATCATGTTGGTTTCCTCAGTGAGCAGCTACATCCTCAGTTACTGCTTTAAAACCTCAATCAACCTCATTGTCAGCGTCAAGACTCTTCTCATTACACAAAGGAAATGCAATTCAAGGTTGATCAATCTCAATCTATCAACTGAAATCCATCTGCCCCTAAATGGAACCTGAGCCCAAAAAACTAACTACTCCTCCAGCCTGTTATGGTGGCCATTGAATACCTTTCTATTGTTGCGTCAGCGGTAATTTGGAGAAGGGTTGCAGATGACGTCAATCCCAATTTAAACCAGGAAACAAAAAACAGGATGAACTCCTAAAAGTGTTTCCAGTTCATAAAACAAACGGACTCCAAGTTGAGATAACAACTGTCGGTGCAAGTTTTTAATTCCCTTCTTTCCTTTGACCTGCACGACACGACACTGCACCAACCGCACACAGCAGCTCTGGGCTGGAGCAATTATTTTCTGTTCTTTAAAACAGGGATGAAAGTGCTCTTATCCATTTTTGTGTGTGGCTAAAATCTTCTCTTTTTAACCACAAATAAAACCCAAATATTTTCTCTAAGCCTGTCTCTTAGCAACTGAGGAACGGTTTTCCAATGACATCAGGGAATGTGAGCGCGAGAGAGATTTTTTTTTTTTCTTTAAAGGACTTGTTTTCAATGAGGTCAGACTTGGGTGAAATTAAAATGTACGAATTACTGCTGGGCTGTAACCATAATGTGCACTTTTATTCAGTCCTCACTGCATTTAAGTATAGATTTGTGGTTCACTAAACAATATTAACCAGTGAAATAACTACACGCTGGAGAAACATGCATCGGTCAATAAAAAGTACTTTTTTGCTCGAATTTGGTGCAAGTAGAGAGACCTGTAGACAGACGAGTGTAGGTTGAACCGAAGCTATGAGATAAACAGATCATTAATTGAAAAAAATGATCGTACAGTGTTTCCTCAGTATGTCGTGGTTCTCAATACATCAAAATGTTTTTCATCTGACGAAATTTGCACTATTTATATAAAAGTGTTGGCTTTAAACATGTGGATTTTCGTCTGAAATAGAGATTAGCGCATTTGCGAAACATCGCAATAGCAATTGCTAGACAAGATCGATCACTGCATTCTATTGGCTAATCGAGCGTGCTCCTCTGTTTTTCTCTTTGATCGGTTCAATCACCATAGCATCTCATCATCCCTTTGTCTCTGTCGGACACTCTCTCCCACACTTTGCTTTATGTCGCAAAATATTTCTTTAATCTGTCCGTCTTATTGTTGTTCAACTGTGTAGGAAGGCTAATTTTTCCGCTTTCAACGGTGTATCTCGGAATGCTACTCCCATTTAGGAGGTGGATTGCTCTATATATCAATGAGTACTTAATTTAGTGTTGTAGCAACACACACCGCAAGCCACACGAGGCACCCTTGAGTATACGGTACCTTTTGTATGTATGCTAGTTGTGACAACTAAACTATGGAACCACATGAAGGCAGTAGTGAGTGGTTTTCTGAAAGGTTTTGCTTGTGATTCTGCCTGTATCTGGATGCCACTTGAGGCACTCTTGAGTATGCAGTACCTTCTGTATGTACGCTAGTTGTGACAACTAAAGTATGGAACCACGTGAAGGCAGTAGTGAGTGGTTTTCTGAAAGGTTTTGCTTGTGATTCTGCCGGTAAAAAAGTTCTACATCCACATTCTGGGTTTTTTCTTCCAACTCCACTGTAGTGACGAGAGAAAAATCACTCCTTCCTCTTCCTGTCGAGGCAGTGCCAGCAGTACGACACTCAGCGATGTAATTTTGGAAACAGATACTGCATTGTCGTCATAAATATCCAAGGTGTCATTAGAATTTGGCATCATTTTTTTTTTTTCCATGTTCGAGACAGCGAGTTGGCACCGACGTTTCTTTATTAGGTCATACGTCTGGAAGCAAATCCACGAGTGGAGGAGATAACAATGACCTCCCCGTGATTCAGGGTCTGCTTCTGTTTTGGCTGACTGCAGCAGTCTTTCATAATCACCCACGTGTCATTGGCGTCACCGAGGCACGCTGCCATGTCACTTTATAACAGCACTGTTAAATCTGATGTGCAGTCAGACAGGTAAACCACTGCAGCATCTAAACACAGGTCTGTCACTCCCAAGGTCAGGGGAACAGAGGTTGGATTTTTCTGTCGGATTCTGGCGTATTTCCCCAATAACACATACAATTCCCAGATTTGAAGACTTCTCTACTATAAAAAGTGAAAGAAATGAAAAAAAAAACATTCAGTGTCTCCTCAGTGTTGTTTTTTTCTGTCTGCGCAGAAGTACGGAGCCTGCATTCCTGTCTTGACGCTGCTTTGGCTGCAGACAGACTTTAAGGTTATAGGACTGGCTGCTGCGCTGACATCTAACATTATATATAAAAAAAAATGTGTGTGTTGTAGCTTGCATGCGTCATTACCGTCGGTCATTCCTCCTGCGTCGGAACAGCTTTTTGGTGTGTGCGATCTCAGCCTCATTAGGAAGTGGTGGGAAGACCTAGAAGAGACAAATCACGGTGTGAGAGACAGGTGCTGACAGGGAGCAGGAATTTATATCAACATAGGCCATATCTGCAGATGATTCCTTTTTAAGGACAGATAAAAAGTATAAATTAAAAAGAAAAGATTAAAATATTTTGCAAAGCCTGTCCCCGGTACAGAGAAACCCTGACCTACCCTGACCACAATCCCAGGTCAGCTAGCAACATTAACCCCGTCTCTCTGTGTTTGTCATAGTACTCAATCTAAACCCTTGTGTAGTGACTGACTGAGATGTCTCCTCCTCTGAAAGTGCTCCGTCTGATTCATCAGTTTTGATGCTTAGACAAACGTCAAATTCCTCCTCAGATATAAGAACATTTATACCAACAAGTATAATAAAATACATATGTCTTTCACTCTTTTCCCTTCTCTCCATCCCTTTATGCAATGTTGCACAATATAAGATGTGCTGATGTTTCGTAATCATTGTTTTATTATCACTATTATATTATTTGTTTATATCCACGTTTTTGATGTTTAGATGAGGTTTAACTAAATTAATTGATTATACAATCTAGATGAGATTGAGCCATATATATACATATATATTAGGGGTGTGCAAATTAATCGTTTTGGATCGGACTGAACCGAATCGGATCGAACTGGATCGATCATTTAAAAATTTTTTATGAATCGTTCTTGAATCGAATCGAAGCCTGTGAATCCAGATATAAATCGGATCGTTATGTGAGTGAATCGTCACACCCCTAATATATATGTGTGTGTATATATATATATATATATAAATAAATATATACAGTATATACTGTATATACACAAACACACATAAACATATATGGCTCAATCTCACCTATATGTATATATGTACATCTATATATATATCTATATACGTATATAGATATATATATATATATACACATACGAGTATATATGTATATAAACATACTTTAT
>JAFBJS010000304.1:45138-56230 GCA_016785265.1 Paraplagusia blochii | reverse complement strand
GATAAAGACCAGACTCTGGACCACTGTCCAACTGATGAAGTCAACAGAACTTCATTTGAGAATAGTTCAACTCCTTCATTATGGAGGAAGTAGCGGACGTGTGTGAGTGTGTGTCCTGGCATCACCGCTGAGCTACTGTGACTGTGATACTCGGTACAGACAGAATGTGAGAGTGGAAGTGAGAGAATTCCAAGATAGTGAGGCAGAGCATCCCTGGCTGGTGCGTCTGTGACTCCACCGTGTCCAAGTGCTATCACACATCCCATCCCAAGCACCGGCAGCAGACACACACACACACACACACAGACACACACACAGCCAACCCCAGTGCTTCACTTGGCCTCGTCTGAATGAACGGAAAAGGCAACGTTGGCTCGGGGTTTACACAAAGCAGAAGCCATGTTAGTAGCGCGACGCGGCACGTCTTGGCCGGAGCTGTGCGAGAGACGGAACGCAGCTCCGCTCAGAAGCCAAGAGGGGAAGGAAAGGGGAAGAGACTGTAGCTGAGAAATGAGGAAAGATGGAAGACATCTTGGCTCAGACAGCAGAGCAGGAAAGAGTAGGGTGACATCGCTGACCTACAGTGAACTCTGCCACCCTGGAAAATACAATGCTCATTATCCTGAAGCCTGCAATTGTCCACAGCTGCAGAAGAAATTTGATTTGGCTGATGATGGACTAATTACAATGGGAGTTAGAGTAGCCACTTGATGCTCTTTCTGCAGCAATATTAGAGTTTTCATTCTTTATGTCATAGATTTATGACAGATTTAAGGAGGATCTCGATAAAACAAGTGATTCTGAAGTTTTCAAATGACTGTAGCATTGATTTAATGGGACTATTTGGAAGTCTGTGTGTTGTAATGTTAGAGAATTTTGACCAAAATTTATTTTCTAAAGAAAATTACAACTTGGACACTTAATAATATAAGAATATAGGGATATCTATTATATTGCTATATAAATATGGGAAATATTTCTTTAAATAGGAATAATAGGAATTTGAGTTAGATTGTTAATAATAGACATAATTACATTTTAAAATTAAACAGTACAGAAACTGTAGATGGTGTGGTTTAGCTATTGTAAATGATTATTATTATTGATATTATTTAGTTACTGTATATCTAAGTTATTATAAATCTGCAGAATGTTTCTATGACAAAAGGAACTACATCAGAATATGGTTCAACATCAAAAATATAAAAACTCAGTATCATGTGAGAAACAATTTCAGTAGGATTAATTAACTTCAAAGTTTTTCAAAGTCAATAAATGTAGTTATAAAAGGCAGCCACTAGAGGTCAGTATTGTATTCTCGTCAGGGAAAAACTAGTGAGGTTAGTTTAGCAAGTCTCCAGCAGATGTCAGCAAAGTCTTTTAAAATGTTAATACCAATAATAATCATAGCTATAATTTTTTCATTTATAGTTGTTTTTATACTTTTTTATTAAAATTTAATAATGATATCATTGTTATTATTATTGGGTTTATTTGAAAAACCATAAAAAACATTTTAAATTTAGTTCACAGCAATTCGGAAATCTTCTGCGTTAAGACGTGTTTGTTGCATTTTTTAATTTGACCACAAGAGGTCACTCTTCGACAACAAACTAGGAAGAAAGTTGGACTCCCACTTTATGTTATACTCAAAAAAATCTTAAATAAAAGCATTTATTCTTAGGTAGAAATAGAGAGCGTGACTCACGGAGCGCAGATTGGGAAGAAACCTCTCTATGTCGTTCATGTCGATGCCGTCGTCTTCTTCAAACATGTTCTTATTCATCCTGAGACAACAGGGAGCGGGAGACATGGACGGTCAGTTCACACGCCATAAAAGTCTTACAGCAGTGACAGACGGCAGGTTTATACAAACTACATACCCTTCTCTGTCAATGTGTGGCAGATGCTTCAAGGCTCCTTTAAAGGGTTTTCTGTGGAAATGACTGAAGTCCAGTTTCTCTGGCTGTATGTCCCAGCCTGCACCACTGAGACACAACAGGGAAGGACAGTGTCAAATACAAATACAATGTCAAATAATGTATAACATTACAACACAGACAGGAGGGTTTGGAGGCTAGAGAAGACAGATTGAGATGGTTTGGACATGTTCAGAGGAGGACAGTGGATACATTGGTAGAAGAATGATCCTAGAGATGGAGCTACCAGGTAGGAGACAAAGAAGAGATTGATGGATGCAGTGAGGGAGGACATGGAGGTAGTTGGAGTCAGAGTAGAAGAAGGAAGAAGATTAATCTATTAGGAGGAACAGTAAACTTTTTCATGACTGACATAAGGTAATTCATTTACAGACAACAAATAGCACTTGTTCACCAGCAGATGGTGCTGTTCAGAAAAGCGCAGGTTAAACTGCTA
Source organism: Paraplagusia blochii (assembly GCA_016785265.1). Taxonomy (NCBI): domain Eukaryota; kingdom Metazoa; phylum Chordata; class Actinopteri; order Pleuronectiformes; family Cynoglossidae; genus Paraplagusia; species Paraplagusia blochii. Next base: position 53,854 of record JAFBJS010000304.1, on the reverse strand, counting down.
AAAAGACTTCATGACTGTAACTACAGTATTTTATGTATTAATACGTTAATTCATTTCTGGTGATTGTTATTTGTTTTGCTGTGTAATAAAAAATAATCCCTCAGATTGAGCAGCACTTCAGAAATGACTTCTTTAGTTCCCTTGGGCCACATTTGTGCTTCAACACGTTTTTGTGTCCGTGAGAGCAGAACGTCTCACTTTCACACACTCTGCTGACTCCATCATCCATGTGTCAGTGTGGCTGCTACTGTGTATCTGTTACCACGACAACCATATATTTATGAAACTTTCTCTTTCAATTTAGTTCCTTCAGTTAGAGACAACATTAAACATGCTTGGTGTGGGGCCAATAAGAGTACTGTACTGTACTACTTTGGTTGTTCAAACATAAGGAAACCTACCCATGTGAGTCCATTGTGTTTGCAGCCCATATGTCTGTGCCAAGGATGTCAAACGATGGATCTCTGTTCCCATTCTGGACCAAATGACAGACGAGAAAAATGTTTTTACCAACAGTAACTGGAGTAGGAAATGGATTTTGGTTTTAACTGGACATATACATTAGAGTTCATCTTAATGTTAAGTCACTGGTTAATACAGTGATGAATTGATCTGAAACTTTAAACTGGTTACAACATTGATATAGTTTGACTTCTCGACACTAGTTGTCAAATGTAAGCATGAAAACAAAGGTAATAATTATTAAAAATATAAAAGAAACGACAAAACTATTGTGAAAAAAAATAGTTATTGCACCAGACAGATATAAATGATATTTTATTGCTTCTAATTATGTTTCCTGTGCACCAATGATTCCTGTGAATCCTGTGATTCCTGTGAACAGTGAATTTTACAAAATTAATGTTTTTTTTCTCTAATTTATCCAATATATAAGTGAATAAAAGGTATCAAAACGTCACGAATCCAGAAATACATGTTTTCTAACAAACTGTTTTGTTCTTTCGAAAGTAATTGTTGAAAAAAAAAAAAAACGAGTAAAAATATTTTTTCAAAATTATATAATCAATTTATTGATTTTTCATGTTTATTAAATAATGAACATGAAATGAAACGCAACATTTTTAAATCATTTTTTTTTTTTAATAATTTTTTATAATTTTTTAAAATGTTTTACTTACAAAATACATGTCTTAATATTGAGAACTAATTAATTTTAAAATAATATTCTATTAACTAAATGCAATTAATAAGTATAGGCCTGAAATTGATTTTAGAGTGAAAAAAAACATAATTCTTTAAAGAATTATTTGCCATATTTTTTTCTTCTTTCTGCCATTTTAAAGTCAGTGTACTAAGACAGTGCACTGAAGCCACTAATGATCAACCATGGGTGATGATCCCACAGGAACAGTGAAGTGATGCAGGAGTCATGTGACTCGTTCAGCAGTGAGCTGCTGTTTTCCACACACAGACACCAAACACAAACAAAGCAATGTTGAAGCTTCACACTCACCTTTGTGCAACCTTTGAACTGATTGTTCCTGCCTGTGCTGCCGGAGCGAGAACCAGAACCTGGTCTGGATCCTGAACTGGGCCTGGAGCCGGTGCTGCCGTCACTGCTGTGTTCCCACTCATCCTGCACGGATGACAATGAAAATGTTTATTTACATTAAGACTTAGAACCAAGTGCTGTGGTTGTTTCCCCCAGATATTATTAATATATATTTAATATTCACAAAGATCAACATTTTTAGCAGTTTTAGACAATGGCACTGTTTCTTTTCATCTTTTAAAACGGTTTAAGCAAATTACAACCAGTAGGGGGCGCCCATGTTAAATTCCTGAAAAAAAAATGTTTATTTTAATTCTCCTGATATATTTTCTATATATCATATTTTTCACAGAATATGACAATATAGATTAGGACAGGGGTCTCAAACTCGCGGCCCGTGGGCCATTTGCAGCCCGTGGAACGATTTTTTGCGGCCCCCACCTTGATGTGAAAGTTTAATTTTTAATAATATTTTATAGATTTGTTCTCCACATTTTATGGTAATGGTAGTTCTCAAAACCCTGGTCCACAGCCACCTTCTGGTTCAGTGTTGTATTACACAGAATCTATGAGAAGCTGATTTTTTATCAACTCATTTTTTTCATTTTGTAGTGAACACTGAAAGCTGACGCTTCCCTTACGTGAAACGAGAGTGTGGGTGGTGGCCCTTAACTTATTTGAGTTTGAGACCCCTGGTTTAGGACCAGGTTGTGTCACCATTCCCCACCCATGGTCCACTACATTGGAAGACGTCTCTAGGATTTATATTTGAGTGGTCAGGCACTGTTCTCTGTCTGTGAGGAAATCAATCCTAATCTTTGTTCTTTTTCCACCAGTTCCTGGTTCATCATCTGTAAACCGTTAGGTTGAAAGTGTTGTGTTGATGAGAAATGAAGACAGTCTTACTGGTTTGCATGAACCTCTTCCCCGTGAAGATGTCCAGCTGCCGTCTTTCTTGTCACTGTAGTCATCTGTCCACTGAGGGGGAAATATAAAGGATTTTATATTATTTTTTTGATAAATTCTTCCTTCTTAGATGGAAAGACAGATGGATGGATGATGGATGGATGGATAGATGGATAGATAGATAGATGTAACATCAAACTACAGACTCCAACCTTTTTTAAGAGCTTTTGTGAAATAATAAAATGATAAGGTGACTGCTTTAGAACCAATAACCTCTGGTTAGTCATAGGATGTACTGTACTTTAAACAAAAAACTTCAGTCTCAGCTTTTTGGTTTTGAAGCTGCTAAAAAAAAGTTAACTCTGAAATAACGTTTTCCTAAAGGCTGACAAAGACCAGATGATGGTTCTTATGTTCTGATTCCGAAAAACCCAGTAACTGATCCACAGAGCAACTTCATCTCTGTAGGTTTGTGTCATAAAACAGTCGGGTCTGTGTTTCTATATGGGATATGTTCCTCTGCTGGTGGAGAGAGAGGTGGAGGTTTGCTTTGTAGAGAAGATGAATGAAGGTCAGACAGAGTGTGAGAGAATTCATCCATAAAGTACAGTCATAGATACAGCTGTAAGGAGTGCAGTGTTAGAGGGTTCAGGAGACAGTAATGAGACCTGCTGTAGAGGTTGGTTTGGAGACAGAGGCCCTGAGTATTGGACACGAGGCTGAAAGGAGTAGAGCAAGAGTTCAGGTGAAGTCGTTTGTAGAAAAGATGGATGGATATTAGGGGTGTGACGATTCCTTGCATAATGATCCGATTCACAGGCTACGATCCGATTCAGGAACGAGTTAATAAAAAATATTAAAGGATCAATGCAGTTCGATCCGATTCGGTTCAGTTCGATCCAAACCGATCTAAAACGATTAATTTGCACACCCCTAATATATATATATATATAGTGTATATTAACAGTGTGACGATTCACTCACATAACGAGCTGATTCATATCTCGGTTCGCAGGCTACGATCCGATTCAGGAACAATTCATAAGAAATATTAAATGATCGATCCAATTCGATCTGATTCGGTTCAGTTCCATTCAAACTGATCAAAAACAATTAATTTGCACACCCCCTAATATGTATATAGTGTATATTAGGGGTGTGACGATTCACTCACATAACGATCTGATTCATATCTCGGTTCACAGCCTACGATCCGATTCAGGAGCGATTCATAAGAAATAGTAAATGATCGTTCCAGTTCGATCCGATTTGGTTCAGTTCAATCCAAACCGATCTAAAATGATTAATTTGCGCACCCATAATATAGTGTATATATAGTGTATATTAGGGGTGTGACGATTCACTCACATAACGATCTGATTCATATCTCGGGTCACAGGCTACGATCCGATTCAGGAACGATTCATAAGAAATATTAAACGATCGATCCAGTTCGATCCGATTCGGTTCAATTCGATCCAAACCGATTCCTTTGCACACCCCTAATGGATATAATTGTAATAATCTCCCAGGTTTCCCTTAGGAAAGTAAATGTTTTTTTTGACAAATTGGGACATAGTTTGGGCCTGAGAACATGAACACATTGAACAAAAAATATTACAGATAGAGTTGTCTTGTTAGAGGACAAGAAAAAGGACATCAGTGACAGTTTATACAGTAGATATAGTGGGCATCAAGATATGTGTTGTAAAAGTCAGTGGTAGGAGTTTGAGTATCCAACCTCAGCAATCTATATTCAAATTCAACAACTGCCTACGTTTGACCTCTTCTCACTAGTAAGACTCTGACCTGGGGCACTTTTTCACCATTGTCCAACTCCAAGTCTCCGTCTGCCTTGTCCCCCAGAAGTCCCTGCACTTGATACTCCAGCACGTAGCTGTCGATGAAACGCTCCAGTTCTTCTATTTCCTGTGAGCGCGTGCTCCCGGCCTCCGAAGATGCAGATGCCACTGATGAGTTCTCCATGGCAACCGACTCTGCGGCTGATGGACAAGGAGGAGGAGGTGGGAAGAGGAAGAGGAGGGGGGACAGAGGAGAGTGACCTGTGAGGAAGAGGAAAAAGAGAAGTGAGTACAAAATTGTTTATGGCTCTGTTTTTAACTCTGATTTTAATCAGTTTTTATACTCGTTTTTTTTTATAGTCTTCATGACATCTCTGACATGAATTCATAAAAGATAAAACATCTCTCCTTGTTCTGGTCTGTGTCTCTCACTTTCTAGACCAGGGATTCTCAAGCCCTGGTCCTTAGACCAGTGCTAGTTCATAGGCCATTCAGTATAGGGCTGCAAAAGGAAAAAGTACTTCATTTTTACTAATTAACAGATAATTCAGATATTGATACAGGAGAATGTCCTAAAGATGCTTGAGGTGGGCAAAGTTTTTGACTCAGGGGCCACAATGTCCCAAACTTGGACATGGGGGCCAAGTCAAGAGCATAGAGAAGATTGTTGAACTAAGATTAAACCCAAGTATAAAACCTAAGCTGCTAAACTTTTTATGACATCATCTCTTGGAGAAACACAAGAACTGCAGGGAAAAGACACAGGTATAATACTAATAATACAAATAAATTGTTTAATTTGGACAAAATTGGCAGGCTGCATGTGAAGTCTCAATGGACCGCATCTGGTCCCCGGACTTTAGTTTGTTCATGTTTGATTTAGGTAAATTTATGATGGAACTATATCAAGGGTTCAGAATAACAGCTAATACCACCTGTCCAACGATTGGTACAAAAAAACATCTACTCGGCGACGATCACCTGACCCCAGCTGACGGAGAACCAGTCTTCTCCCTGTCTGTCTGTAGATTCTAAGCTTCTTTACATCATGGCTTGTTCACCACCCATGCAAAGAGGATTTATTGCCCCAGCAGCGTGCAGGGTAATTCTGGCTGAGCCCTAGGGACTCAGGGGGGGAAACCAGGGCATTTTTAGCCATGAAGTCAGCAATAGCTGAGTCGCCTACAAAGGATTAGACGCTGTGTGTTTTGGTTATTGGTAGATGAAAAACCAAACTAAGCGAAGCAAAAAAAAAAAAAAATCCCACTCTCTGCAGGTCGCTGGAATTCATGGATATGAATGTATCCCCATCCTTCAAATTGAGTTTGAAAACACACAGGTGTGTAAAGACACCACCTTAACTGATTGAGATAATGATGTGTATTGTAGGAACAGAAGGACAAATAACAGCAGGTAGATGTCAGTGTTTCACTGTTTTTGGACGCTTTGGATATTAGATTAAAATATTGACACAAATCTATGAAAATGTGCACTGGTTCATTACACAAAACATTTTCCCATAGTGCAGGGGTCTCAAACTTGCGGCCCGTGGGCCATTTGCAGTCCGTGGAATTATATTTTACGGCCCCCATCTCAATGTGAAGGTTGAATTTCTAATAATATTTTATAAATTTGTTCTCCATATTTTATGGTAAATCCTATAGTTCGCAAAATCCTGATCCACAGTCTCCTTCTGGTTCAGTGTTGGATTACTCAGAATCTATGGGAAACTCATTTTTTTCTTTTGTATTGAACACGAAAGCTGACGTGGCCCTCCCGTGAAATGATAGTTTGGGTGGTGGCCCTCAACTTATTTGAGTTTGAGACCCCAGTCATAGTGTGAATAACAATAGTATTTATGTAAACAACATTTATATTGACACTGCAATTACAGGACTCGTTTGAAGGAATACGTAAATAATGTAAACCGATGTTGAAATGACCCGTTGATAAGGTGATTCATTCATCCCAGGAGTTTGTATCTATTGAACAGCATTGTTGTAACACGGTGTTGACGACTGGAGTGAAACAAGGTCGACTGATGCACAATGGTCCAGTATGTCCTACTGTTGTCCTTGACGTGAAGCATAGAATTACAGCCTGGGGTGGAATCTGCCAACAGTCATTGACCAACCCCATTACAAAGTCCTCCATCTGTCTGTCTTTTTGCCACAGTATCTTTAGTCTCCCACACATTCACCGTTCCCACGTATACGGTGGAGTTGTCCAGAAAGTGCCATTTACTTTTATTTCACATTCATTGATTTTGAATGAAGATGTTGCACATTTGCTTGTTTCTCAATGGAAAACTTCAGAGTTGTACGGACGTCCTCATGTGAGACGCATGCTCATGTGATATCATAGCTATCATCCCATAGCTGTTGGGGGAAGATAATTTATCACGCTCAAACAAAGAAGAAACCTCTGTGTTGACTCCACACCAAATATATGGATTATAAAGAACTGCAGGCTGTTGTTTTTTAGGATCTTAGGAACGAAACCAAAAGTAAAACATATGGTGAAAGAAGGGCTGCAAATGTTTGGTTGACTGGAACCTCTGAATTGACCACCAGGTTGAAAGTGCTTGTAATAATCGAGTGTCGTTAGGTTTGTAGATGTATGAAGAAGATTCAAGTTCAGCGTTGTCCTTTTTTTTTCGGGGTTACCAATTAGTAGCCTTATTGAGAAATTCCTTCTTATCTTAAGTCGCAAGGAAGATGACTCTATTTTTATTAGAGAGTAGTACGCAATATTTGTGAAAACTTTTCTATTTCCATATGGCTCATCTATGCACAAGCATAATCCAGGTCTCCTGCAATAGTTTCTTACATATTTTGCGATGTGTAATTGTATATAAGTTATGTGTCACATTTACAATTATGTTATTTTGATAACGTTGCCACTAGCCACTGAACCCCATTCTAAACCCCAACTGAACCAAAACATTCCAGCTGCCGTGACAGCCCTGGTGACGTGTTTCCAACCTGGCAGCGTTTCTTTAAAGTCTGGTATTTTTATTGGTTCATAAATTGATATCTTGTTACATACTCGGAGAGTTTCTACCACATGTCAGAAGCGGATATGCTACAAAACCAATGTAGAGAGAAACCCGAGACGAAATCTGGAAAACAAATGGTGTTTTGATATCAAACGTTGGCTCCTGCTCCTAAGACAACCTTTAACTGGAAAACCTCAGTCAAAATTATTGATAATAACTTTGAAATGTAGATAATGATCAGTAATATTCACAAAAACTGGCATTTAGTTGAAAGAAATAAGATGATTCCAGATTTGATATAGGAAAAAAAAAAAGAGAAAACGGGAAATGGGCTTACAGTTGTAAAAAGTCTGTCCTGTCAAATGATAATGTAGGATTCTTCACCTTTTCAAGTGACTTCTCTTCTCTCTGTGTCTTACTGTGTCTTCTATTCTTAAACATATTTCACCCCCCCAGCTCACATCGGCTGACCCCTGCCCCCAACTCCTTCCTTTCTTTCTTTTCTTTCTTTTTTTTTGCACTTACTTCCTCAGCTGTTCTAACAGGAGTCTGTCCTCCAGAAACCAATAGTTTTAATCAGGGACACATTTAAAATGTCCTTATTTATTCACAAAAATAAAATGTTTCAGCCTAACAACAGGCAACGTTTTGGTGGCAACATTTGGATTTATCCTACTGTGAGTAATATGCAGGATATGGAAGACAATTATAACTATGATCTAGAGAGCTTCAACCCTCTGAAGACTTAGTCATTGGTATGTTTTTATAAGGAAATGGTTGCTGCCTTCCTACATCTGTTCTTCAGTTGCAAAGAGAATTGCTGCTCATAGCTCTGTGTTCCCAGGATTATTTGCTGCTTTCTCTTCAGTATGCCCACACTGAGCTGAGGAAAATAATTAGTAAAACTATTAAGTATTTGAGTTTTATTATAACAATTAGCTTGATTTTTGAGAGCAGGCTTGTGTTTGAGTTGTCAAACCTGAAACTGTGTTTTGTATTTCTACTGCCAATCTATCCCAAGTGTTCCCTTAAAACAGGGCTATCGTGCTGTAAGTAACTGTAAGACTTGCAACTGAATTTTATTTATTCAAGTTACAAATATTGTAAACTGCTTTTATAAAAAATTAATTAAGTTGGGAATGGTGGTCCACATGGCGGTCCATAATGTTTCAAGGCAGTGTTCCGCAACCTTTTTTGCACCATGGACCTGTTAAAGCTCTTATACTATTTTCATGGACCAGTCGTTAAGTTGTGGCAGATAAATACCCCTTGACAAAAATTAAATTTCCTGTGTTCTGAAATATTTTCCTACCTATAAAATCTTCCTACCCCAATTAACTGTGCATGGCCACAACAAGGATTTCTAAAGTGCAGCCAGCCTGTAACTTTTTACCAGACCGGTATACAAGGTTAGAATCTTGTATCAATGACTCTGCGTCATTTTGAGTTTATTGTTGTTGTCTTCACTGAGAAAATATTTCCTAATCAAATATAGTT
>JAFBJS010000304.1:19129-45116 GCA_016785265.1 Paraplagusia blochii | reverse complement strand
CTATTGGTCAGTTCTTTTGTTGATATGGGTATGGATCAAGTGGAAGTAATAGACAGATGGAGCCAAAAGGAAACATTATTTCTCTGTGGCCCGGCACCAATTCACCCATGGACCGGTACCGGTTAGGGATCACTGTTTTAGGGCATGGCTTAGTTGTTAGTAAAAGTTGAAAGTAGGAGACTCTTTAACCTGGGCCCGTTCACTGGTACCACACTTGGATAAAAGGTTTATTCTAACTATAGATGACAAAGCCCTCTGTTGAAATTCATAGCCTCAGGATCACAGGAAGAGGGCGCTGTTGATAAATGTGTTGTATTTTACACGGCTGGGGTTGAATGACCTAAATGTAGAAAAATCCACCAGTTGAACATGCCGTCCTGGGGGTACGAATACGTGTGTGTGTGTGTGTGTCTAAACAATAACTCAATTGTCCCACAATACGCCCTTCAGTGAACCAATAGTAGGGGACTGGGCATGGGCAGCACCATGCATCCCAACAATGCTTCTGTGCACAGACAGTGCTTCACTGCAGCAGGGGTGTGTAAAGTAATGCAGCTCATGACTTTCATGGCATGAATAGAGTTTGTAAAGAGTTTTTGAAGCCTCTGTGCCGATAGTAACAAAAGGAGAATAAAATGACAAAGGTTGGTGTTTACCAGCCATTTGTGGTGAGGGACAAACGCATGCAGGAAAAAAAAAAAAGCGTTGGGCAACAAAAGATTCCCATCACGAAATAAACAGCTGACTGTACCTGGTACAAATTGTTATTGCTTGTATAAATCAACATCTAGCACTGTTACTCTTACATACCTGCTATCTCTACACTACTCACAACTACTGAGTGTTTTCCCTTAACCATAAATCAATAACTTTTCTTACCTACCCTTCCCCCCCACAACACTCTTATCAAGCGTTTGCAGCATGAGGAACATAATAAGGTTATGCAGTCTGATGGTGACTCATGGTGTTCTAGTTTCCTGCAGGATCATCTCTATAAAATGCAGATGACCGTGTTTCTTCACCGCTCTTGAAAACACTGCATGCATTTTAATGGATGGATACCAAAAAAACCAGTAACACCACCCTGATTTTTGTTGCATCAAAACAATTGGCCTTAATAGCAAAACCACCATAAGTCTGCAAACGCTATGGTTAGCATAATAGACAACTGAAAAAGGTGACAAAAAATAAATGTTAAAGAGTATAATTAGAATAAGAACACCCATGAAACTACACTTTTTGGTCATTAAGTTGTAGGAACTGTACATATTAAAACAAGTTTCACTTTCAGTGAAACTCCCCTAATGTTCACTGGGAACAGTTCTTGATGCGCCTGCCTTGTGGTTCAACATGCTTTTGTATGTATTTACATCTTAATCAAAGTTAATACATAATCTCTTTTCAAAGTAACCTGTTTTGTTCAAATGATACTGTCCCAACAAAGTGGGACAAATCCTCCGCACCGTCAGCAGGACCACCATCGGGTAGGTGGCTTGTGGCAGCTCGCAAACATTCCTCTACCTCAGTAAAAAACAACTTTGATTGGATCCTTCAGTGAAACACAGGTATTCCTGGAATGTTGTGGACGACTTGTCTTATGTAAAACCCCAAACAAGATTGTATTATGTCTGTTTGCCATAAATTAGGAAGATTTGTGTGGTAAGGTTTTACGTGCACAGCAGTTCTTGTCCTGTCCTGGTCATTTTAATTATTAGTCTGCAAACTAACTGCCAAAGTCAACTACTGGTCAGGGCTTGGGTGAGATGACACCATATCTTTTCTCTGCCCTGACTTACAGCAGCTGAGATTTGGGTTTGTTGTGAGGGTGAACAGCTGAAACAAGTCGCTGATCTGCATCAGGCTCTGCTACCTCTGAGGGGCACGCTGACATCTGAAGGTCCATTCCTGTCATTCCTGTTCTGCAGCTCAAACTAAGTCCAAAAGAAAAGTGTGTTTCCGGAAAACCAACCAATGAAAGTTTATACGTCAACATTGCAGACTGCTAAGTTTTTAATACAAATTTTCCCTCTATATTTTATTACAAGTGACATTAGTTTGGCATAATTCTAGATAGAATAGAATCCATTCGGCCCACTGTAGAGGACTTTTGGTAGAATTCCTCTGTATCGCAAACATTGGTGGCTGTTGGTGGCCTAGTGGTTAAGGAAGCAGACTTGGTTCCACAAGGTTTGGATCCCCTACCGCCAAGTTACCACTTAGGTGCCCTGAGCATGGTATAGTCTCATGGCATTGTAACTTTTGTCTTTTTCTATGAACTTAAGATTGTATAAATCATGTCAGACCAAGATGAACCAATGATAGGGTTAACCTTACAGCCTACCCCACAAAAAAATTACAAGAAAACAATGGCCCCATATCATTTTGTCATGTAACCTGAAACAATTTTTTGGCCTAATGGATACTGAACCCTGCAATCTGTATATAACCTACCGTATCCATAATCTCAACTATTAATTTGGCAGTGGTGGCGTAGAAGTATGGAACCGGACCTGCTGAATCATCGCATTGGTGATTCAATGGTAGATTTCTTGCCTAGGTTTGATTCCCGGTCAATGCAGAGCTTTATGTTCGCGGGAGTGGTGGCCCTAGTGGTTAAGGAACCAGACGGGGGTCCCAAGGGTCCGAGGTTTGAATCCACCAAGTTACCACTGTGGTCCACTGAGCATAGCACCGTCCACACACCACGTTTTAGGTGATGGGATTAATACAGAGGTCGCATTTCGTTGTGTGCAGTGATTTGAGAGACAATGACAAGGAGTTTTCTTTCCTTAATCTAATCTATATGTAATTAATTGCTCTTGGTTTGGACAAGCAGATACTAAAACATGTCAACTTTGAGGTTGAAGAGGTAGCATTGACTCACTCAAATGAACTGCTCTAACTGAGCAAACACAACTGTGTTGATCTAATCAAGTCAAACACAGGTGTTAACAAATCCCAAAGAAATGAGAGTTTAGGACAGTAGGGTAGAAAACGATTGAGATACCCATTTATGCTGAAAAAGATAAACAGAATTAAAATAATTGGATTAAATGAAGCATTGTTGCAAAGGATAAAATTACATCCTTATGGGTTAATATATCTGTCCTTCTGTCCTTGTTTTACTATAACAATCGTTGTTTGCTTGTAGAAAATGTGTGCACAAATAACATTGCATGAAACATTCATGCAGCAGTGTAATGTAGTGTATCTGTAATCAGGTTTTCTCTTTGGTGCCGACATAGATAACACAAGAACATTCAGTTTCATGTTCATGACACAATTTGTTTACATTTTCCCTTCGGCACCTAGCCCAACAAATGGACCATACACTTTCTTTTTCAACCCTGTTCTGTTTGTTTTGAACGATGATAGAGGCAGGTACCATCTTGTGTAAATGTTTGACTGTGGAAACAAGGTGATTTAAAGGCAGGTTTTCATGGAAGCTGTAAATCAATCTACTGGTCATTCCTTAAAGATGTGTAGTTTGAACAATAAATCAAGGAGAAAAAAAGGAATAGTTCAGATATTTAAAGTTTTAAAGGAGGGTTGGAATTAAAGCAGAAGGCAAAAGAGATGATTTGCTGTGATCACCTTTACGAAAAAAGAAATAACCTCTCACAGACGATTTACAGTACTCCTTGTATAATATATTTCTATGATTTCATTTGATATTTTCACTAAATACTGGACTGAAACTCATAAAATATTGGCGCCATGTGCATCAGGGTTTTTTAAAATCTGTGACAAATTCACTTGCCAAACTAAATTTTTATTGCACTTGAGCAGGTTTACCCTTCTCTCCAGCAATGTAATGACTTTTGAACTGGAACGAAAATTCTCGTGTGTAAACATTGACTATAGAACAAACAAACAAAAAAAAAAACTTTTATAATAATATTTGATTTTTTAACATGTCTCTGTCAATCTCTAACTTTCCAAGTTATTCTTCATGTAAAAAGTATTCAAGTTAAAGCTTAAACAACCAATGTAAACTGTCCATTAAGCTACAAATTCCACCAGCTTATAGTGGCTGCAGTATATAATGGCAAGCCAACTGTAATAGGTATTTGATATAATCTTCTAGGCCAACTGTAATTACAGAATGGTTACACTGAGTCAACAAGTCAATCTGCCTTTTTGGACAATTACGTGGGGACATTTTCCAGCAACATTATTAAGAAGGAAGAGTGGCAGCTAAGGTCTAGGGAAAGGTTTACAGGACAGTTGTGAGACCAGCTATGATGGATGGATTAGAGACAATAGGAATAGGTAGAAGACAGGAGACAGAGCTAGAGCTAGAGGTGGAGGAGTTAAAGATGCTGAGATTTTCTTTAGGAGACACAAGGATGGACATGGATGAGGTGATAAAGGAGACAACACAGACAGGAAGGTTTGGAGAAAAAGCTAGAGAAGACAGATTGAGATGGTTTGGACATGTTCAGAGGAGGGACAGTGGATACATTGGTTGAAGAATGATCCTAGAGATGGAGGTAGGAGACAAATAGGAGATTGGTGGATGCAGTGAGGGAGGACATGGAGGTAGTTGGAGTTAGAGTAGAAGATACAGAGACCAGGGTGACATGGGATTTGTTGACTGGCTGTGACAACCCCTGGAAAAAAACAGGACAAGCCGAAAGGAAAAGACCATGTGGCGCAAAGAAGATAATTTTCATGCTTAACATTTGGGAATGTGAACTGAACCCACTTGGAAAACTATAATTGACGTAGACCCAGTGTAGTAAACATGACATGAGCCAAAACTGCGTTCTAAAACCACGCCCATGGTCTGGGATGCTGCTGTTGCATGTGTCTATTCTAGAAGCTTTATTTTCATTCATTTCGTTAGACATAAATGACCAACATTGAGTGTTGTTAGAAAGACACTAAACCAACATGATAGAACATGTTAACAAACCACTATGTTCTCAGAGTGTGTCCTCCGTGTCAACCGGTAACAATGGTGACGCAAGCTCTGCGGCTAACCAGCCGGGCTAACCTGTGTGTTAGCCCATAGCTTCGGACTACAAATGTAAACAACGTCAGCACACATGGAACTGGGTGAGATGGGGTTTTTTCCCCTTTTTTTCCATCAACATCTCCACCCGCCGGGTCGAGGCCGAGGTGGGTCACAAACAAAGCCAGTTAGCAGCGAATTCCGCCTGACTTAAATGTTATCTGGTTACCACCACTGTAGCACTAACGCGTCACATACTCGCAACTAATACCGGCTTAAAATTACACAAAACCTTACCCGATGAGAGTTTTGGACTCCTGGGGAACCCGGGATCACCTTCTCCGGTCAAACCCGCCTTGTCATGCGTGTGGGTTTCTTCCAAACAGGCGTGGGAAAGAGGATTATGGTCTGTGCTATAACTCCGCCGTCCCAGACTGGGGAAAGAGGGAATGCAGGAATGTGACGTAGAGTCGGTTTGGCTGGCAGCGATGACACGTGCACTTTGGAGCGATGCATTGTGGGAGACGTAGTCCAAAATCCAGGGCTCGCGGATGAAGTATGTTACACCCATGAAGGGTGGGACGGAGGAAAGTATGCGAAAACCTCAACGACAACCTTATAAAACCAACCCGTGAACAGCTGGGAATATTCATCAACAGTAGGTTATCTGGACTTAATAAAAATACAAGCAGAATAAAATATGTCGGTAGTAACAACTGAAAATGTTGAAATATAGCGCGGACACAATATTGGGATGCGTTCACGGACCCGTAGAATGTTCTAGAAACTAATTGCATAGTTGCTACGGTACACTCCGTGTTATGTTTTAAGGAAGCCATTTTTTTGTCTAAAGCTATAATTATACCACTTACGGTCTAAACTGAAACATCCTAGTCATTGAGGGTTGGGCTAAATGATTAAATGTGATTAAATGTAATTTTTATTAATTGGTTAGACATCACACGAGTTAAAAGTTTAATAAAAAAAAATGTAGTGTTGCTAACGTTGTGGGCTAATTAACATATTAAATGGAGCTAATATGTAAAAAACGGTGTTTTAGGTGTCCATATATTAGTTAATCCATGTAGTGTTGATTGGATAGGATGTATAAAGATATACTAGTAGTTGCTGTATTGATATTAAACATAAACATAATTATTTGCCCACCCTTTAGCAATGACTCAGCTGTGACGTATATTTAAAAGTAATAATAAAACGTTAGACCCTTAGTTAAAGATTATTAAATACATTAATTAAAAGATTTAAGGTCTTAAACTGTTATATAAAGACCGAACAGGGTAAGAGTGTGTATGAGTTAGGGACATGAAAATGATTTAACGGCTTCACTTTTGAGCTAAAAAGGCTCAGTTTAACCCATTTTAACGTAAGTGTGACACCTAGTGGCTGACTACAGAGGTGCAACCCAGTCGCTGATCATTCTGTATGTGTGACGGGAAAGAAAAGGACAGATAGATAGATGATAGATAGATAGATAGATAGATAGATAGATAGACAGTGCACTATTCTTGAACCCTGTATCTGAACATCAGAATTAAGTTCATATTTGTTTTGAGTTTAGTTAACTGTCTGATTTCTTTATAGACACGTCAATCACTCTTACTGTGAGACAGTGCTTCTCAATTATTTTCTGCTACGCCCCCCAGCAAGAAGACAACAATTCGCACCCCCGCCCACCACCCACTCTCTGTCGCAACTATAAATAATAGCATTTGTCTATAAAATAGTTATAGCTACACCACTGCACATCATATCCTTGTTAACATGAAGAAAACAAAAAGAAAGAGATATAGTTCAACTTACAAGATGTGCTATTACTTTTTAGTAATTTGCAATTAGGGTTTTGTAGTATGGTGGAAAAAAACATGTTCCCCAGGGTCAAACGCGCCCCCGCCCCACCATTTGAGAAGCACTGCTGTAAGAGGACAAAACAAGATGCAAATAATCACAGGAGTTTGAATCTGAGCAGATGAGTTTGGAGTTAAAAAACCAAACCCTCTCCAGTCCATTCCTGCCCCTCTCCTCTTCTCCAGATGGACACATGGCGTATTTGGCGTCACAGTTAGAGGCTAATTAACTCCCATGCCACGACAGAGGCTGCAGCAGGTCGTCCCACCCTACGCCCCTGTCCCGCCTCCTCCTCCTCTTCCTCAGCCTCCGTCTAACCTCCCACTCCCTTACCCAGTCCCATGTCTATCCTTAGTTGTCCCATAATTACTTTGTTGTCCTCTTCCACTTCACCCGCAGCACCGCAGCCCATACAGCCCTCCACTCCCCCCCCGTACCGCCGTCTGATGCCACATGTATTCACCTATAGCGTGCCTCTCTTTCTGATGTGTGCACGGAAAAAAAAAAAAGAACACCACTGGTACCGACGTGCCGTCCTGAAATTTGCCCTACCTGAGTTTGTGTGTGTGTGTGTGTGTGAACTGAGGTTGAACTGAGGAGGAGGAGGAAGACAGAAAAAGCAGCATCATTGCTTTTTCAGCAGCAAATTCAGATTTCTCTATTTTTCACTCTTGTAAATCTTGTCTGTGTTTTAAACAAATGACTGCATAAAAGTTCAGATTTAAGGCCTGTGTGAAGCTAAGTGGCAAAGTTGGTAAGATTCATTGCACTGTTTCCAAGGGAACCATAATGTTAAAGTGCCGTATAATTTCGACGTTTCTAAAAATGTCTACTCTTGTTGTGTGGCACAGGATTCTTTGAAGTGACGTTTTATTTTTTTCATTTTTTAAGTGGAATGATTTGTTTTACCTTTTACCTTTCAGTCTATTATGGAGTAATTATTATCATTGACATCCCTCGTAGAAATCTAATTGGTTTAGCTGTCAGTAGATTATAAATATCTAAAGCCGACATTTTCCTTTTATCAAAATGGTAGAGCACCTTAAGCTGAAATGGTGTCCTATATAGTTATCACTATTAAATTCAGTTGTTATTATTTTGGTGGTTTTTTTTCCCCCCGACATGACCCAGCAGGTGGGGGCAGCAGAGAGCAGTGGAAAGTGTGGTTATATTTCACTGGCATTCAAATGTACCCAATTCAAGCAGTCAAAAAATTGTAACACAAAGTATAACACAGCAAGAAATCTAAGACAAAGCCTAGCTCAAAACGTGTTTCAAACTTGAGGCTCGTGGGCTCAATGTGGCCCACCAAGTCATTTTTTTGTGGCTCACCCACCCACCCTACCTGACCAGTGGGAGCAGTAAAACATTCGCTTTAAGCCAAATTAAAAAAGAGCGTGTTTCCCACAACCTGACCGGCCATAATTTGCTTATTGAAGTTGGCAGTTGTAACAAATTTATTACGAATATATTTGTATTATAAGTCTTTGTTTCAACACATTCAATTACAATTTAAACACTGTTTAGATCTACTTTTCATTTTAAGTGAGTGAGAGCTTTTATTTTTGAAGGGATTGGAAGTTTTACATGTTTCTCTTTGTAGTAAGAGTAAAAGTTGTTGTTCTGGATGTAAGGAATACATGAACCTATGATTTTTTGGTTTGTATATCTTCATGTAAAATTCGTTTCTGGTCTTACGACGAGGGGAAGTTTGGGCTGAAGCTGGCGTTGCTCCTCAGGTTACCCTCACCAGAGAGAAGGTACCAAGGCACCAATTAGCAGCGTAGAGGGCGCATGATGATATTTCCGTGTGCCTGTGGCCTGGGCTGCTCCATCTGTGTGTGCGTTATAAAAGGCAAAACCATAAACATGGAATTAGACGGCAGCTCTTAAGGTCACAGACGCTCCCCTCCTGCGGCTTGAGAGAGTATCAGTGTGATGTAAACAACACGGGCCTGAAAACCTACTACAACTGAACTGCAGGTTCGACTGAAGGACGGACCATTATTGGGTCGTGATGTAGAGAGCAGTCGGTCGGGGCTTCTGCCCTGATGAAGTGCTGCTGCCGCTCAGCTCTTTCACGGCTCCATCGACGAGGGGAGAGGAGAAGGTGTAGGTGTGGGAGAAAGATCAGTGCACAACAATAGCAGTAGGCGGCGAGTGACTGAACATCTCTCTGTGTGATCACACGCGCATGCATGTACAGTATGCATGAAGAGAGACAAAGAGAGATGCACACATTGGCAGTGGTTCAACTCGTTGGGTAACAGCAACATGATAGTTAACATAAACCAGCAGGTGGGGGCAGTAGAGAGTAGTGAGAGGTGCAGTTATAGTTCACTGGCATTCAATTGTATACAATTCAATCAAGCAGTCGAAAAAATGAGGATTGGCAGAATGAGAAATAAACCTGTTCTGAAACGAATCTTACATTAAAAAACATGTGTCAAAATCAAGGCCTGTGGGCCAAAAATGGCCTCCTAAGTCATTTTGCATGGCCTGCAGGAGCTTATACAACATTTTCCCTATACTGGCCCGCCTTGAGGTGCTGCTAAATTTTTTTAATCTGAAAATGCAAACTTTAAAACAAACACAAATACAAAATTCAATAAATAGTATTCAATTTAAGAGACTTTTTTTTTTAATACACAGGGTTTTGAAAATTTTTCAAAAACATACATCACATTTGCGGGCAAACGGTTGCTCATATCAGTATCAGCTTTTATCAAAATCATGAATTAGGTGTTTGGACAATATAGGCAAAAACAGCATAAGTTGTTATTGGAAAAATTTATTGAATTTGTTATGAAAACTTGCCCCCAAAAATGGTTTAAATCAATTATTTAATAGTGAGCTGTCAGTTGTGTATGTTTAATATAAACAAATAAAATCCTTCTTTATCTTGTCATCTTAACTGGAAAATTCCTTTGGTCGTCAGGGTTCTCCCAAATGATCCTGGGCCAAAAGAATTGTGGCCCTGATCCAGCAGCAGAAGGGATGATTTTCTGAACTCGTCCTGAGCCCATGTGATCGTGACAATAGTTTTTACCTGATCTCTTAAAGGTCTCCCACAAACACATTTAAAATTGTTTTCCACTTTTGGAGTCTCTCTGTGTCCTCTGCCAGTGGTTCCCAGTCTTTCTCTCCTGGGCTACCCCTCTTCCACGACTTGTTTATTTTACACATTTAAATGTAACTGTTTCCACGCACCTTAAACAAGCTTTTTATGTTAGCACTGCCAACTTTGGTCAGTTGGCAGGGGTGTGATTGTGAGAGGTGACGGCGAACATGAGAAAATAACACATTATTATATTAATTTTTAACTGTCTTAAACCAATCTGTTTCACCGTTTAATTGTGTTTTTTTTTCTCTGGAGCTGGCAGAGTAAAAGATGCTTCTAAAGATGATGAGATTCTCTTTAAGGCAGACAAGGATGGACAGGATCAGGAATGCGGTGATTAGAGGGACAACACAGACAGGAAGGTTTGGAGAAAAAGCTAGAGAAGACAGATTGAGATGGTTTGGACATGTTCAGAGGAGGGACAGTGAAAGTAGAAGGATGATCCTAGAGGTTTACAGGACAGTTGTGAGACCAGCTATGATGGATGGAGTAGAGACACTAGGAATAGGTAGAAGACAGGAGACAGAGCTGGAGGTGGAGGATTTAAAGATGCTGAGATTCTCTTTAGGAGACACGAGGATGGACAGGATCAGGAATGAGGTGATTAGAGGGACAACACAGACAGGAAGGTTTGGAGAAAAAGCTTGAGAAGAAAGAATAAGATGGTTTGGACAGGTTCAGAGGAGGGACAGTGGATACATTGGTAGAAGAATGATCCTGGAGATGGAGCTACAAGGTAGGAGACAAAGAGGAGATTGATGGATGCAGTGAGGGAGGACATGGAGGTAGTTGGAGTCAGAGTAGACGATACAGAGGCAAGATGACAGGTGACATGGAAATTGTGGACTCACAGTTTGTGGGGGGACGATAGCATGCTCAGGGCTCCTCAGCGGTAACTGGTTTTGAACCAGTAACCACTAGGCTACCAACTGCCCCATCAGGAGCAGATACATGGATTTGTTGGAGATACATGGGCATTGCAACTCACAGAAGTATATTCACAATAAAAACCACATCGACAGCGAATAATTTCAAGGTCATTCTTCTTTGTCCCTGTACAGGAATGGAGACCTCCCCTCCACCTCCTCTCTCGTACATCCCTTACTCCCTCGTACGGTTCCTGGCAGCCCCACACTCCCCCTGCTGTTGGACTGCAGTGGAGGACCGGCCGTCCGAGGAGCGCGCTGACAGCTCCGGGCTGTGTGTGCGTCCGCCTGTGTGTATGGTGAACACCCGTTGAGTAGGTGGGTCTGCTGGAAGGGAGTGGGAGAGGTGGGAAAGGGGCAGATGGAACACAGAAGGAAGTTCACCAGAGACACACAGAGTGTCAGAAAGGAGAGAGAGAGACGGAGGGAGAGAAGAGGAGAGGAGAGGAAAGGGAGGGATGGGTTCAGTGAAGGCCAGAGGGAGAGGGAAAGGTAGGGGAGGAAAATGAAGGGGAAGATAAGCAGGGAGAAAGGGCAGCAGGTGGTGAAATGATAAAGGAAAGGCCGATTAAAGGGTGAGGAGGGAGGAGGATGGGAGGTGAACTGTGTCAGGTACCAGTGGGACAAGTGAGGAGCAGGGGAGTGAGTGTGACAGGAAGGGCAGAGTTGTGTAAGGGGGCTGCAAAGAGAGAGGAGAAATACTTTTGCTCTCAGCAGTGATAGATAGTAACGCACAGAAAACATAATCTGTAAAGATTTCACACTTTTCTTTTTTTGGCGTGTTGTGCGGCTGAGGAACACAGACTTCTTTGATAGAACGTTGAAATATACATCACACCTTCATAGACATCCTATAATCTGATGGTTTTAAAATGCCTATAAACCAACCAACTTCTCTAAGGTGCCACCTGTTGGTGACTAATAATAATGTAACCTCTTTAGGATTTACTTTCTTTCTTACTTTCTGATGATTCTGATTGGTTCAGCGTTCCAGCCTCTGATGGTGAACAAGAGAAATGAAAAGATGTTCATGTTATTTACATTAACTGGGCAATCAAACTTTGTTTATAGCGCCACACGCAGGGAAGATGGGATAACTGTATGCTCTTCATATAGATAGATAGATAGATCCTGATAATGTTCCTTTATTCATTCATCTGTACAAACCACTGTATGGGTACGAGATTAGTTTAATAAGCTGTACCACTGCCACCTAGTGACTTGGACTTTAACATACAGCTGTTTATCCTCAAAAACATTTTTAGGGCAAACATCTTTTGTTATCAGGCTTTCATTATCAGAGGAAACTATTCTATTTAATTATTCCTATTTTACACAACATGTTAATATTGTTCCTATATCATCGCTTGGCAGATATTATGGGAGACCACTAGTTATTATCCATTTTTACAGCCGTGTGTGATTTTAATTTTTTGATTCAGTAATGACCTCAGACCTGAAAAAAGAAATCTGATATCATAAAATCTTGGTTCTCACTCATTTACACCTCGAGTGTGGATGTAAACTTGCACTGGATGAATCACATGACAGCGTTTAATTCTGATGTTAGGTCAAAAAGTGTTCATGAAACATCTCCCAGCTCTGTTTGCTCTTCTGACCACGGTCCCAGAGCAGACACTACCCAGTTAGATGTAATGTGTTTGTTTAAGTCTATTAAACCAACTCCAGGGTCTGAATGATCCTGACAGATGTTGGTGACACGTTTCCTGTTCCCTGACGTCAGGGTTTTTCTTTATTCCAACTCTCCAGTGTGATTGTGCTGCTGTTACTGTACGATCTCGTCTGGCCTTTCTTTATTTACAGGCTCAGTAGTGGCAAGTCACTGTCTGGACCGACCGTAATGATGGAGTAATTTTAGACGTTTCATAGACACAAGGAAAATATAGAAACGTCAGTGTCAGTGGTGTTTTCATGTGTGAATCCTAACCTTTATTTGGGTTGTGACCCCTTTTTGACATCACAGATTTCTGGTCTTTTCATCCTTAGTTGTACAGACAGGTTTTCAACCTGGATTCTCCATAAGTCTCAATGTATTGAATTTCAATCTTTAATTTCTATTTATTGCCACTTATAGTTGAGGCCTAGGTGGTTAGAGGGACAACACAGACAGAAAAAGCTAGAGAAGACAGATTGAGATGGTTTGGACATGTTCAGAGGAGGGACAGTGGATACATTGGTGGAAGAATGATCCTAGAGATGGAGCTACCAGGTAGGAGACAAAGAGGAGATTGATGGATGCAGTGAGGGAGGACATGGAGGTATTTGGAGGACAGGGAGGTATTTGGAGTCAGAGTAAAAGACGTAGCAACCCCTGAAAAAGGGACAAGCTAAAAAGAAAAGACGATTCCCCAGAAATAACAAACATCTTCAGGAAAGAAAAATAAAACATAAAAAAACTAATATGACCCAATATTAGATGTACATTATTTGTATAAGTGGACCTCATTAACACCGTAGTCAGTCGGTTTTGGCCTGCGGGCCGTATATTTGACACACTGTCTTTAGAAGATGACCACTCATCATGATGACAAACTAACAGTTTGACTTGTTTGATGTAACCACATAGACAGAGTGTCATATTTCCACTGCTGCTCTTTGACGACGCAACACAAACTATTGTTGGTTGAACTCTAGAGAAAGAACTTGAAGATCAGACTGTCATCTGAGGGCTGGCTCACAGTGAGTTGCTATGGTAGTCATTTGCAAATATCTTTAAACCTGAGTTATTTTTAAATGAGTCTGCGTCATCATTTAACACATACATTTATGTGCTTTTAAATGCAGTACAATTTGAGAGTTTGAAGTACTTTTTAATTTTCTTTCTTAAATTGTGTGTTTATTTAGCTTCAATGTAGCTTAAAAATGTATCATGCTGTACAATTGTCCATATGTTTGTATATATATATATATATATATATATTATTCATAGATTTTTGGGTTTTTAATAGTGTTTATTAGTTTGGTTTTTGCTACTGTTGTTTTACTTTCGCTTCCGTTTTTGTGGAAAAGGTTGAAGTATATTTTACAAAATTAAACGTATAAAAAAAGATGAAATATTTGAGCAGGACTTTCAGATATGTACGTTATGCCATTTCCAATTTCATGGGCCTTCAAAACTTGAAGAGCAGAACATACTTTTGAACAATTTACAGGCAAATGTTTTTATATCTAAAACCTCAGATTTTTTTTTCTTTCTGGAATAAAGTAGATTTCTTAAAAAGTATCCTAACTATTTAGACACTTTTAAGCCTAACTCGATTGAGTTCAGCCTCTTTTTGAGTGAACATTTTTTAAAATTACTTAAAATGTTATATTTCTGTTAAATCCTTAGCCAATTATTATCTAACTTTGAGCAACTGTTTGCTAAGGTTTTTTATTTTATTATTTAGTCTTTGAACAAAGATCTTATGAGAGACAACAATAGCATTTGATAATATTAATTAAAAAAACTCCACAATAACATTTTATATATATTTATATATATATATTCTTTTCTACAATTTCTATTTTTTTCTCTACAACTAACAACACTTGTCTGCTGGAGTTTTGTTATTGCGTTGCCAGATAACAATGATGATGATGTTGCACTTGGAAATTCTCTTGTGCGAAATGTGAAATGTGGTGCGTTCAATGGCACGACAAAACCCGCTGTCAACGATGTGATGTGTGAAAAAAAAAGTACAGGGAGATTCCAATAGGAAATCAGTCACAGATGAAATTATGACAGTAAAACGACAGAAGCTGAGTTTAATTATAGCTGTGTAAATATTCTATCTTGATAGAGAGAGAGAGAGAGAGACGGGTAAAGAGGGAGAGAGCGTGGTTGAGGACTGCAGCTGAAAGACCTGATCAAGACTATGGTGAGTAGAGTAGAGTGTACCTCCTCCGCAAAACACACAAACACACACCCTCACTTCTGTATCATGTGTTTCAAGATTGTGTTTTTTTTATACAATTTTACCATTGGCTAAACCCTAATTTAAAATAAATTAAACTCCCCAGTGTCTTGATTTGATTTTAATTATCTATATTTACACTTGCAGTCCCTTTAGACTAGGTAAAAAATAGCCAGAGAGATGGAGCTACCAGGTAGGAGACAAGGAGATTGATGGATGCAGTAGTTGGAGTTAGAGTTGAGGATACAGAGGACAGGGTGAGATGTTGACAAATCCTGAAAAAGGGACAAACCAAAAGAAGAAGACAAATGCTGTCCCTTTTCTCCAAAGTGACTTACAGAGGAGGTTAAACATCAACATGTGTTTCTTATGAGAATCAAACCCAGGACTATGCACTCTTTGGAAGTTGTACTTTATTGATCCCAATTTAGAAAATTGCGTTAAGAGCAGCAGTTGTTTTTAGCCACTGTGAACAAGTTGCTTCTGTCCTGAGCATGTAATTCCTCTGGGAATCAAACCCAGGACTCTGTGCTCTCTGTTTCTACAAAGCAGGTGTGCTTAGCGCTTCACTGCAGAACTGACATACTGTAGTAACCAAATATTAATACATACTTGCATTAATACTGTGTCTTTAAGTGCTAATAGACAAGGTCTTTTTTTTAGTTTTTCCGCATGCATTTGCAGAGAAGAGAGAGAGATTTTTCTCATCCAACACACACATACAGTACATACACACTAATTAGCCAAGGTTGAAGGTCGTTGTGTCGATCGAACTATATATCTGTGTATTTTCTTCTTCAAGCATTTAAAGCAAATGTAAATAATCTGGAGATGTTTCTCAACAACCTCAAACTGCAACCGACAAAAAAAGAACAGGCCTCAGTCACGGACCATGAGGTTAGACCGAGGGTTCAGACAACAGCCCATGGCTACGGCTGGCACTGCAGCACAGTCAGACTGTTGGACCTGTATGGCCAGGGCAGAGTTTTCAGTTTGCACTAAATAAAATCTCAGTCTGGCCAGAAAACGACATTGATGCATTATAATATAATAATATATGAGATATGCAGAATAAGGTAAATAAAAACGTTGAAAATCTGCACACAATACTTAAAGGTTCAAGAACATTCCAACCAGTTAACTTGTCTGTAAGACTGGGGTTTTTTGACTCGTACGATATTAGCTTAATTATGTAATATCTATAAGGATTGTCACCTTTTTTTCTCCAATAATGAAAGGTCACTAGATGGCAGCATTGCAGCTCAGTTTATAAATCTCATCTAATAATCAGGGATTGTATGCAGAATACTGGTCCCAGCCACACTGGAAATGTCTGGAAAATGTCAGCGTAAAATAGCAAAAAGTAATATCGACCATAACTAATACATATTCCATATATTTTATTCCTGTACTTTTACTTATACGTTTCTATTTTGGGCCTTCACTTTGGCCCGAAGTCGATGTCTCAGTCATTGGTTTGAAACTTCTAGCCTTACCTCTAAAGCAAGATCAAAACATAGCTAAGGTGGTAAACTTCTACTGGGCCCGCCACCTGCAGGAAGGTACAGTGCTGCGCAATGTTGTTTGGGTGTCAGCCATAGAGACTCCTGAACCTGTAACGGAAAGAGATCAGCGAATAAATATGGACGGATAGGTATATGTCCCATATTTTGGGTCCTTTGTGGTGCTTTCCTGTGCATTTTGTTGCTCAAGTTCAACAATAGAAATTCTGAAATTATAGTAAATGATAGCATCACTTATATTAATTAACTATGGAAAGGCCAGGAACAGCACAAACACAACCCATTGGTTTGTAGTGACAGAGTACTCCGACACACAGCGGTGAGAAAGAACTGTATACATCCACTCAACTCTGTAATTAACAATTTGTACCACAATTATACAGTTTACTTGTAGGGAGGGGTTAGGGGAAGGGGGGTGCGGTGGGTGTCGTAAATCTCAGAGGGGGAGGGAGTTGGACTTCCACCCCAACATGTTCTAATCTAAGCTCTGTGTATCAGAATCACTCTATTATCGACTTAGACCAGGTTCTTTCAAACAGGATCCACTAAGGACCAGAGGTTTTTATTCCAACCAACCAGGAGCACACCTGATTGGCTCTTTTAATCAACTGATCTGCGTCTCCTGATAGCTGATTGGTCAGACCGTGTGCTGTGGGAAGGTTGGAACCAAAATCAGCAGCCACACCACCCATTTGTCCTTCACCCTTTTACATTGCTCTAGATCAGTGTTTCTCAAATATTGGGGCGCCCCCCCCGGTGGCACGAATTCTTTTCTTCTTTTTAGGTGGGGCGTAACAGAAAATAAGTGCTTTTGGTGCACTCGTGCCAAACTTAGGACTGCGGGCCAAATGTGGTCCATTATTAATAAAACTTAGTTTGCAAGTTGGTCCACCACAAAATAACTCTTAGATAAACAACATAAATAAAAGATTTACATTAAAAAGGAACTTGAAAGGCTACAGATAATGGGGCGAAATAAGAAATAAAAACTGCTAATGTGTGTTTTATATCCAATTTAATTACTGGTGTTTCTTTAATATTAAAGATTCCAGTTATAATGTAAAATAAATGTTTTTTTCACAGCAATATTCAACATTGTAGATGAGTAGAGAAGGGAAAAGGAGGAATAATAATTTTGGAATAATAAGGAATGGAGGAATAATACATTTTGACTTTGACAACTTATTTGTCTTTGATACTCCTGCTCTAGAGTCTAGTTTATATGCCATATATCTAGCTTATGGCTTGTTTACTCCATGCCCTATATTCATATTTATTTAGTTTATATTGCTTTTCTATTTTTCTGTAAATTGTAATAGTTTTCAGACATCTGCACAGTCTAGATCTTCTGGAACAGCCTTTCCAATTGCATTTCATCTACTGTAGTGTTGTTTGTTTTGCTACTCTTCTTTAATAACTCTCAAACACTAACTGTTTAACAGTTACAGTCATTTTTTCAATGATATATTCACATTAAACATTGTAATGGCTGCTGATAATTTGATCCCTGTGGGAAAGAAGCAGAGAAACGACCCAACAACCA
Source organism: Paraplagusia blochii (assembly GCA_016785265.1). Classification (NCBI taxonomy): domain Eukaryota; kingdom Metazoa; phylum Chordata; class Actinopteri; order Pleuronectiformes; family Cynoglossidae; genus Paraplagusia; species Paraplagusia blochii. The sequence continues at coordinate 27,263 of JAFBJS010000304.1, read as the reverse complement.
CGCACTGTGGCCTCGTCACTATCACAAGTGATGAGTTCAAGTGCCTTCTCGCTGCACTGTGTAGTTGTATGTATTGTTTTTTTGTCAATTAAAACGGTAATTGCTGCAATAATTATCCGGTGGTCCGTGTTCCTACACATACTTTGCACATGGAGAGGGAATAAATTATCTCCATCACGTTGATGTGCGATGCCTTACTTTATATAGTAGGCAGAATATATGAACTACACTTGACCTACTACATTAAATAGCATATTATATCTTTAATGAGGAGAAACAGTTCAAATGTTCAACAACTCTTTAATCATTTTGACATGTACAGCACAAACACACAGTACTTTTCATTTAATGGTTATTGTTTATTTATTTAGAATTTATTTTTGTATCTTTTTATTACATTTCTAGCGTAGTTTTATATTTTGACCTGGTGTCACATCTTCATAAATGTTGGGTTGCCTGACTTACCTAGTATTTTTACTGCAGTGTCTCAAACTCTGGTTTGCAGGCCCGATCTGGTCCATGGAATAATTATATTTGGCCCAGAATATCATATCAAATGTGTAGTAAAATTGTCTTGCCAATATACCTTTTATAGATAGTTAGACCGGCAGAATTGTCATGTCTTGCCAGTATGCCTTATATAAGGTATACTGGCAAGACATGCAGTTCTGCCGGTATACTTTATGTACCGGCAAAATTTGTAGGACCAATAATGAAAGCCCGATCCAAGTGAAAGTCACTAGATGACAGCCTTGGAGCTTAGTTTATTAATCTGATTTTATAATTAGGGAATGTATCATATTAATGTATAATACATGAATATTATACAATATAATACATGTAATTTACATTATTAATGTATAATGTAAAGTATTAAGTTTTGTAGGTTCCAGATTCAGATTCTAAGCAAAACAAAAATGTGTTCCCATGTGAAAAATTCTACATTATCAAGCATGAACAATCGAGGTACATTTTAAATAAGTACAAAGTTTGGCGAAGGCACTAGGAATGTGTAGAAAACAAGAGGCAGAGGCAGAAGTGTTGACTCACTGTGGCAACCCCTGAAAAAGTGACAAGCAAGAAAGGTTTTATCCATTTTTTTTAAATTCCGCCCCACTGTAAAATATATTTGTTGCTGCTTATTGCAATACTGTTGGCAAAATCATGTCATACAATTTGAGGAATATATTTGGATTGTGAATGAAATCCTCTCTCTCTCTCTCTCTGTTGTGGAGAGTGTTTTTAATAGTAACTAACCGTGTGGCCGAGGCCCAGTGGCCACAGTGGTGAACAGGCAGCAGTTGAGAATCCCTTTTTTTTCATGACCTGTTTGGGTGAGCAACTCTGACACAACCACCAAAACTGGTGCGCGTACAAACACACCAGTGCGCGGACACACCCATGACACACGTGCACGCCCACGCACACAGTCCTACAGAGTGTGCATATGAGCCATTGGTCCAAAATGCCAAGTCATGTTTACGTACAGTATATAATATATATACGATATATTCAGTGAGTGCAATGGTGGATTCCTGAGTCTTCGTGTAATAAAATTAAAATTTTAAAAGAAAATAAACTAAAATAGTTCATGTTTTCCCTCCTCTTCAGATCTGTAAAGTAGAATTTCACATTTAATCATTTTTTTGTGTGTGTAAACATTTAATCTGAACCAACCAAAGCTTAATTATATAAACACAAATGAGAAATTGAATTAGAATTAAAAGCCACATCATCTGTATTTGTTTCTTACTTTGTCTCTTTAAATAAAAAAAAAGAAATTAAGTTTTCTGGGACCAATATAATTCCAACATGGGCCAAATTTGGCGCGTGAATTTGATACATGATGTAAACATAAAGATAAATGTAAAAGTCTTGAATAGTAACTATGATTCTAGAACTGGTATAGACAAATTGCAGCTCAGGGGCCAGAAACGTCCCTTTGTCCTATTTAATTTGACCCACCACAGATGTCTAAATTATATAATATTTATTTATTTTTCATTATTGTTATTATTATTATGTTTTTTACTTACAATATCTGTATTTCTGCACAAAAGGACACAGAGAGGATTCGAAGCATGCTAGCATTTTAGCCCCCACACACACCCATAATAAAATTTAATTACATTTTAGCCTTTTCTACGCCCCCTATGGGAAAAATCCAGTCATTGCAGAGAAAATACTGAAGTATAATGATATTAGAAAAAATAATAATTTGAACAGGTTAGGAAATCCCGGAATAAAAAGTCTAAACGGGCCACATTTGGCCCCTGGGCCATAGTTTGCACTTGTCTGATTCAGACACACACATATGTACTAGTGCTCACTGTATACACACACAGACACACACAGACACACATCCAGTGCTTATTCTCAGAGTGTATCCCTCCCTGATGACTGGTTAGAGTGAGGAGAGCTGCCGGCAGAGACGGCCAATCCAAGTCATTCTCCAGTTGATTTACCGTCCCGCCACCAGGCCACTACTGTATAATTACCCTCACACACTCACACACACACACACACAATCTCACACACACACACACACAAATGTCTCTACACTATATCCATGCTCACATATGGATAAAACATGTAGGAGATGAGGAGAAAATGACACAAAAAGACACAGAGAACAAACATGTGTCGACTCAGAAAGCCTTGGGTTTCTTCTTCATTTCTAATTTTGTCACACAGACTTGAATCATTATTCCTCTTTGTGTTCGCCTGCTTTTAAATCAAACCTTTTTTTTTTTTCTTTTTAATCATTTTGCTCCTTTTTGTATATCTGGAAAATGTAGCTTTCTTTGATGCATTTAAAAACCTTAGCTGGAAAGACACAATAGAAAACTGTGCAGGTTTATTAACCTTTTACAGTAAATAATACTGTACATATATACATATCTACATATATATGTATATATATTTATATATAAATATATATATTATACAAAAATGTCTTTAAGTACACGGAATATGGAATACCCCCCTAGAAATATAAGAATACTTAAAAAGTGAAGAACAAAAATGTTTGCATAAACAAAATGGCCAAAAAGCATATATATATACATATATAGAGTAAATATATACCGTAAATATGTGTATATATGTGTGTGTATTTATAAAAATCTATATATCCTGTCAGAGAGACACAATTTCTTTGAAAACATTAAATATTTCTTATGTTTTTTGTATGCATATATATATATATGTTGTATTGTACATATTAACATATATTATATTAATCTACTAATCCTAATACCATTAAGAATATCTGCACTGCAGACCATACATTTATTTATACATATATCTTATTTATATATATATATATATATATATATATTCTAAACTGTATTTATTTTGATGTTATTTCTTCTTATTTTGCATGCAGAGAAAGCCCCGAAATAAACGAAGTAAAATAAAAATTCTAAAACTTCACTTTACATCAACAAATGTCTGTCCATCAGTCTAGTGGACTCTACTGTCTTTTCTCTCTTCTAAAAACCAGGACACCCGCGGCGGTGTCTTCCCCCTTTTCCCCTTTTTGTGTAATTTGGTCCTCAGTTGAGTCTGCCCGTCTGTCCCGGTCCGATTTGTCACTCTCTAACCTGCAATTGTATTCAAGGCCAAATATAGGGGTGGGAATGCAAGGGTGGGCTGTCTATGTGTCACACAACAAAGCTTCGCTCAAGGGTGTAGCCCTCTGCCTTACATCCTCCCACCTAACCGCCCGGCATGGCCAAGTTGTTTGCATGGAAATAAGTCTCTGTTTGCGTGTATGTGTGTGTGAGAGAGAGAGAGTGTGTGTGTGTGTGCGTGCGTGTGTGTGTGTGTGTCCAAACTCTCCCCACCCTCCTCTCTTCTGGTGAGGCAGAGATCACTCACTCCTCCCCCGTTTCCTCCCCTCTCCCTCTGCTTTATTTGTAGCGTTTCTCACAGAATCCTGGGCTGTCATTCCTTGGCTGCACCACTCTGACCTTCCATGTTTTTATCTTTCCTCCTCTTCCATCCTGCTCCCTGCTCCTCATCCCCTACATTTTCACTTTCACTTCCTTCCTGTTCAGCCCCAGCCTTGATAAAGGCTCATGCACCGCACCGTGAGGTGCAGAAACTCCTGTCTGCTCGGCAGCTTCCATGGCAGATGGAGTGAGCGACGGTGGCGGTGAAGTGCCAGTCTCCGCTCCGACATGTGATTTGTTCAAAGTTCCAAACCGTCGTAGGGCAAGGGGAAGTTCCCTATTATTACATGGTTGAAGAAAATCATAGTCCTTTAATGTAACAGACGCAGAGAGGGATGATTATGGTCTATGTGCTGCTGCGTCCCCATTATGTGACCGCACAGCCCTATGTTGAGTCACGTATACATCCAGATAGGATGTGGACGAAGAGTCGAAAACACACAGACGGGTCAAACCTGACTGCAGTGATTAGATCATCACATCATCTCTCAGGGTGAACATGAACGGACACCAAACGGTCACATGATCACGCTACAGTGCTATATAAATGTAAAGAAAACACAAATTTATAATATTTATATATTATAAATATATATACATATTTATATTATAGAATATAATATAAAATCAAACGATAAAATATAATATCTTCCTATCCCATTTTCAGCTTTGCCACAGCGAACAATCCATTTCCATCTCCCCATCTCATGACAAAACAATATAATACAATATAATAATAATATAATTATATCATAATAATATATATAACATTACATTATATATATTACTTATATATCTGCTTTTATTCACAATGCAAAAGATTTTACGTAATGTATTTGTTATAATATTTTATTATCAAACATCATATATCACATATAATATCTATTATATTATACCTTCAAGGATTAGATTACACTTTTATTCCACTTTACATTTTTATTTTCCACTTACTTAAATAAAATAAAATTAAAATAACTCTTAACTTATTTATAAAAATAAAACTATTTTCTGTCTCTCAAGACAAAATAATACACACAGAATAAAATTGCTTGTCTCAGTTCACACGTGCCGCTGCTGATACACAGACAGACCAGGTTTTTTTTTTTTTTTACTCTCGGATCTTCAACAGCTTTCACTGTTGACACGATACCGTCCGACAGAGCTCACTTCTCCGCTCATTTCAGGTCCACGCCCCCCGACTCAACACAAAGACACAGTCTTGGTAATCTGCCTGATGAGCAGGGCGGTGCAGGACACTCCCCACACTTAAGTCCCCCTACGCCCTGTGATGAAAGTCCTCAAATATGCAACCTGTGTGAAAGTAGTTAGACTTGTGACTCACCTGTGCATGTTCACGCCTGAGCGACTCTGAGACTGACAATCTCCCCCCGAGTATCCAAACACACCAGGAACTGTTTCCTTGACAAATCCTATTAAGTCCCTACCACTGATACCACCATTAATATGAACCCTCGATACTCAATTCATGTACTTCTACCTGTACGCAGAAACATTTTTACTTTAGTCAGTTGGATAATCTTACGCACAATTCAACAAACACACCTTAGCATTGAATGCATTATTGTGTCTTCTTGGCTAACGTCACAGTATTCATCTGAAAAACTCACTTGTTTTTTGAGCCTTGTGTGTTAACGTGTTGGATAAAATAGTGCTGGATTTTAGGGTTTTCAACTGAAACATTGACGCTAAGGCTCTGCTCACTTCCTGTTCATGTCAGTTTACTACAAATTAAAATTACTCCAAAAACATCATTTAACCCCATTGTTATATGTCCATGCTAATTTATCAACTTCCAGGTGACATTGTCACAGTCTCAATGTGGCCCAATATAGGGGTGCAAAAAAAACTAATCAGTTTCAGGTCTGCCCAAATGTTCTTCTTTTGGCTTGTCCCTTTTGTTCAGGAGTTGCCACAGCAGGTCAACAAATTCCATGTCACCCTGTTCTCTGGGTCTTCAACTTTAACTCCAACTACCTCCATGTCCTCCCTCACAGTATCCACAAATCTCCTCCTTGTCTCCTACGTGGTAGCTCCATCTCTAGCATTCTTCTACCAATATATCCACTGTCCCCCCTCTGAACATGTCCAAACCATCTCAATCTGTCTTCTCTAGCTTTTTCTCCAAAGGGTCTCTCCAAATAGATAAGTTGAATTAGTGGAACCCAAATTCAGAATTTAAGGTGTACAACATCACAGCCTGTTTTCTAAAACAAACTGCTAATGTTGTCACAAGTTGGAAAAAATTGTTTAATAAGACCAAAGATCAGCTGTCTAAACTAGTTGGAATTCAACCCACTCAACCCCCTGATCACAACTGCCACGTCTGACTCAATTATCCTTTCTACCAAAAGCACTTAATTGTGTGGAGTATGCCCTCGTTCTGTTGGCCTAGCGTCACTTCTTCCAAGACCCAAGGCAAATAGGGTTTTATACCTTTATAGCGGGAAAGTTTCAAAGTAGGTACATTAGATAAGTAGTGGATCTAAGAGTACAGAAGCTCCCAAGAGTTTCCTATGATAGGAAACATCTAGTTACTAGTGCTCAACCAAGCTACATTTTTCCATGTGACACTGTCATGCTGTGTTGCTCATTGTACCTTGATTTGATGGGTCATTTTACCTGTCGCTTTATTACTCACTCGCTCCGCTTATTCTAAATCTACTCCTCCATCCTAGACCTTCTCCTACCTTAGTGGTCTGACACCTCTGCTCTGAAAAGCTGACACTCCTGAAGATCAGCAGCATCCCGATGGTAGCGGAAACTTTTAGCAATTAGCCATAATATTCAGTGTATCTTCATATCTTCACACATTTTGACAGATTATTAAGCACGGTTCGAGGTTCGAAATCCACACATAGGGTGCACTATTGATTTATGAGAATTATAGGTTTTGGGATTGTAGCTTTAGCGGTAGATGGTGGCATAGCGGTTAAGGAAGCGGACTTGGGCCCTCAAGGCCCTGGTTCAAATACCCCATAGCGCTGAGGTACCCTAAGGATGGTATCATCCCCACACACTGCTCCCCTGACTCTGGCTGCCCCTTGCTCACTATGGTGATGGGTAGTATATTTCTGGTCGCTGGAATTAATGAATTGGTTTTAGTTATTTCTTCATATTTCTTCATCCTTTTGACCCGTTACTTTGTCAGTGGCAACATGGCAGGTAGCTGGTGGATTCGCACCTGCAGCCTCCCAGACCAAAGTCCACTTCCTTAACCACCACTGCGTGAATGGAACAAGTGCCTTTGTGGTACAGATTGAACTCACATATTGATCCCCCCTCGACTTCCTGGTACATCCACCAGTTCCTGCCGCGTTCCTGCGCTACCTCACACACTCCGACACACACCGATCTTTAACACAGATGAGGCCACAGTCTCATCTAAGGTGCAAGACGCTGCCTGCACACTTTAATTTTCACCTTCCCAGCCACGACCCTGGCTGCCCGCTGACACACACCGCCTCCTGCTGGACGCCGCTTCTGTTTGCTCTCAGCCCACTGGCCCGTAGTTCTGGTCCACTCAGTGAAACCAGTCTCCATCTCCAGATTAGAGTGGTACTGACAGACGGCAGACGGATTGATACTTGAGGCAACAAAGTGAAGTAGTCGGAGGAGCGGAGGTCTGTGGCTGCTCCTCATCTGCGTCCGTGAATATGCAGATAGTTACAGACTGCTGATTTATACATGCAGCAGTGTTAATCTGCCTCTCTTCACTGTGTTTTTGTGTGCGTCTCACAATAGTCATACTATACAGATCCTCATCTGTGTGTGCGTGTGTGTGTGTGCTCGCCCCTCCGTGTGTGTGTGTGTGTGTTTTTTTTATCAACTGATGAGGTGTTTACTGGGCTCTGTCTTTAGCCTGGAGGGAGCCCGAGCAGACTGTAGTCCCAGCCACCACACACCAGAGTAATTGGCCTTTTCACACGGCATAAGCTTCATTACCTGCTCCCCCATTTGCAATGCAGAGCGTAATGTGGCACACAGACTGGGGAAGTGACTGCATAAACAGTTTTGGTTTAATTCCTCTTCAGGAGGGTATGGGCTGTGCATTAAGGGGCTTAACCACTAACTACTAACTGTCTGTCGGTCTGTCTGTCTGTCTGCAGCAGCGTGTCTCCTGTGCATTGAACACTAAGTTTCCAATCATTATGTCTCAG
>JAFBJS010000304.1:0-18990 GCA_016785265.1 Paraplagusia blochii | reverse complement strand
GCCGTTCCTTTCCCACAGACTAACCAGATTATCCTATCCTAGACAATTAGTAGTTAGTTAGTAGTTAGTGGTGAAGCCCCTTAATGCACAGTCCAATGCACTGATCGTTCTAAAGCAGGGGTCTCAAACTCAAATAAGTTGAGGGCCACCACCCACACGATCATTTCACCGAAGGGCCGCGTCAGCTGTCAGTGTTGAATACAAGATCAATTTTGATAAAAAATCACTTAGCCATAGATTCTGTGTAATACAACACTGAACCAGTAGGAGTCTATGAATCAGGGTTTTGAGAACTATAGGATTTACCGTAAAATGTGGAGAAGAAATCTATAAAATATTATTTTAAAGTCAACTTTCACATCAAGGTAGGGGCCGCAGAATAATGTTCCTCGTGCCATAAATGGCCCACGGGCTGCAAGTTTGAGACCCCTGTTCTAAAGGGTATATGTGCTTTTTAATTTCTCTGCCTGAACTGTATATATTTTTGTAGATAGATAGAATCCATCATCAGTTTCATTCAGTACATAATGTCACCAACATGATTTTTATCAAGACATACTCATAACCCTCCTTTTTATGAGGCACTGCCATTTTATATAAAGTTTAAAAAATGTTGATAAGTTTTATTGGGTGTATGTGTTCGAGAAGGTCATTCAGTTGGATGCTGCGATTTATTTTGAAAAGTCAAAAGGCCTCAAAAAAGGCTTGTGAGGCTATTTAATAGAATCTGCCTTTGATAATGACTAGTTTGAAGATTTTATTATTCCAACATATTAGTTCTACCTTTTTGAAAGCAGTTTGTTATTTTCTATACAAACACTTTCAACATTTAAAACCCTAAAATAGTTTGATTCCTAAAACCGTTGTCAATTCATAGGTGTGTCTTCCACATAATTCATTTTCTACAGTGTAATGTTCACGTGTCGGACTCCAGATCCAATTGTATAGATGAGCGCAATGAAATGAAAACTATTTATTCCCCTAACAGTTTAGAACGGACTCTCAAAGTCTCGGTTTTATCTTTAACGTCTGTCCTTTCACACTCCTGACGGAAACATTTCGTAAATGTCTTGCTCAGGGACGTGTCATCGCGTGAATTAGCTCAGACATCGAACGCCCGACCTTATAATTAAACGCACCCCTGCTGCCCTTATATTACCCACGAAACGGGAGTAAAATCACGGCTTCTGATGTATTAACAGACACTTCTATTAATTAATAATAAAGTGTCACTGACTTAACGTTAGTTAAATGTTGTGACTTTTTCACTGCAGTGTGAAGCTCCATTAAGTCTCCTATAAACCAGCGACAGGGACAGTGTTGAGGCCATGTGTGACTGCTAATAAGGAGGAGGTGATGGTGAGCGGCTGCTGCTATTTCAGTCTCAGCAGGGATAACTGCCTGCCCTACCAGACAGTCGGTCCCAGTAATGGTCAGTGGACCGGGGGGACAAGGGGAGATAGACGTGGTCTGAGGGTGAGGCCACCGGGTCCTCCCTCTGTTCTCAGGCAGGCAGGAAACACTCCGGGAGTGTAGGTGCGGTCAGAGGGATGAGAACATGGAAAGAGTGTTGGGAAAGTGTGTGAGACAGCTGACACACACACACATGGTGTGATGCACCTGCTCCCACAGACACAGACCCGTCCTCTGATGTAACCTTTTACTCAGATGAAGATTTCTTCTCTCCTCTCACCTTGGTGATGACCCTGATCACACCTCCACCATGACAACCAGGAATAGTCGGCACGGCCATAACAACGCGCCGTTTTATAAACTCTGTCTTCAAAAGTCTTCCACAACCACATGTGTGTTCAATAGAGCACGTAGCTGGAAGCAGGAAACGTAATGATATTTTTATTGTTCTCCATTTTGACATGAATTTGTTGCAGAAGTAATCATTTTTTAAGTGAAATGTATTTATCCTTTTCTACACTATCTATTGGTAAAATGCTTGCGATGCACGGATAAAATAATGATAAAAATGAAAAATACTAACTTAAAATTTGGTTGGGCCAAATTAAAAAGCACAGCGGGCCTCATGCGGCCCTCGGGCCTTAGGTTGCCAGGGTTTGTTTTTAGAGTTTTAGTGTGTCAATAGTTAACAGTTGTCATATCTACAATTGTTCGTAGGTTCTATATGCATATCTTGGTGAACTGCTGTGTATACATTTAATTTTTCACCATGGCTAATTTTTTCGATGGCCGGCATTGGTGCCCTGGTGGTTGGGGAAGCAGACTTGGGTCTGCAAGGTTTTAGGTTTGAATCCACAAGCTGCCAGGTTAACACTGAGTTGCTGAATGAATGATTGAATGACTATGAAGAGGCAGTTTTGTACTGTTTGTTTATTACTTCTCGCTACACTCAACGTTAACATCCAGCAAAACTAACATATGGTTCTTACTCCTGTCATCTCATTTATTTTCGGCTGCTTTCACTGCTTGCTCGAAACAGGACAATCGTAGCCAACATTGTGTAGAGGTTTCAACAATTTTCTTATCAAAAAATCTTTTATAGGATTAATTTTTTTTTCTTTTTTTCAGAAAACAAATAAGTTGAACAAATTTATAAATTTAAAATTATTGTCTTTAGTCGCGATTCACCTAAGCTGTCAAACAAACCTCAGTTGCTTCAGTGCCACCTGCAGGGCTTTAGTGTGTACTTCACTTTATTAATGTGCTGAGAATTATGCAATTGGAAATATATTGATTTGATGAACTAATTTGAGTGGGATTTCCAGACCTCACCTTGCAGGAAGCTATGATGCGGTGCATTTGTTTGACTGCTGCCCCGCAACCCAGTCACTGATAAGCGGATGAAAATGAATTGATGGATGGATCTTCAGTCAATTTAAAGTAGATGAGACAAATCCCTTTGTCCCTTTGATCTAAGACAAGGTTTAGTTTCATTCTCAAGTTCATAAAATAATTTAAAAACTCCTCAATAATTGGCTGAAGGGAACTGAAAAGTTCTGTCCGCCTTTTCCTGTCACTTCAGGCACAACACACACTTCCCCGACATAAACCAACCACCGACAAATCGCTGGTCTGTGTTGTTGTCCTCTGGTTGGACGTTTCCCTTCCAGGTCTTGAAGTGAATTTTGACTTCAGTTACGGCTGCTGTCAATTGAGAACTTTTGTTAAACATGCTGTTAAACACAGCGGCGCCGCATTCTGGCAGCTATCACTGATCCACAGGGTTCGCTCGGTGACATGGCTCCAACTCTGGGCTCTATTTTTATATTTAAGGCCTAATCTAGGAGAAACTTTTCCAGTGTCCACCAGCATTTTATCAGTCAGGAGCAAGGACTGCACGAAATGATGGTCCAGTTGTTTCAATCACGTCCTCGCAGGAATTGTCAGAGATCACTGACTGTAGCTTTATGTCCAATAATAGGTCGACCAGCGACAGCTGAAACTAAGTTTCGAAACTCCCAAGAAGCAGAATCTGTAATCTAACAAGGCCATCTTTAACACATTTCATTTTTTTAATGCGTGTGACTCAGAGTTGAAGAGAAATCTCCAGAAGCCCAATGACCTTTAGACAAAAATCACCCAGAAACTCACACCATTTCTTATTCATCTTTAAAGAGATGCAACAAAAAGCAAAAAAAAAAAACAGATTGCTCATTTTAGAAAAATAATCTAAAATTGTTTGACTTCCTGTAGGTTTAACAAACATGTTATACCTCACAGCTCGCCATCAAAATCTGATTTGATCTCATTAGATCTGAAGTGAATTACCTTACAGTAAATAAGAAAGTGGATACTTTTGTTTTTCCCAAATAAATATATAAGTACATACGAAGGAACAAATGAACAAAGGAACTTTCTTCAGGAGTTTCCTTTGGGAAATAAGGCAACAGTACAGCACTGCACAGAATATAAATACAGAAGAACACAATAGATACAAACATGAGTAAGATAAATAAAATTGGACATACAATTACATAACAATGGATGTTAGTGGATCAGGAGTAGCTAGAGAGGTAAGTTAATTTTATTATTAGTATATTATACTTTAGGTGTCGATTAGTAGGCAATATATTAATAAATATACACACATATGTACTTCATATACCTATTTATCTACATATGTAAACACATAGAAATACACAGTATACACATGCACACAAATATACATACATATATACATACATGTACATATACAGGCATATATATATATAAATATGTATAGTACACACATTACCAGACCCACAAACATATTCCTTTATATTCATGTTTAATTAAATAGTAATTCGTCTTCATCCTTTATCTGTTGTTCAGTCACGGGCCAGCAGTCTCCACGACTGCCACCCAAATCCCACCGCACCATAGTAAAGAGCTCACTGAAAGTCATGTGGGTCATAACGATATTATTATTTATTAAAATTGTATTTGAAAAAAAAAACATGCAACATTTTTATAATTGATTTATGTAATACATCCATTGGGCTAGATTGAACTATCGAGCGGACCAGTTTTGGTCCACGTGCCCTATGTGTTACACCCCTGCCGTAAATATTTTGGATGATTTAGTCCTGAGCCTCAGCTCTATCTCTGTCTCTGAGTAATGATGAGAGACGACGTGGACTCATCAGTGACCAGGATGCGTTCTGCAGCCTGTCATGAATGTGAATGTGTCAGTAATTGTCTTTACACGAACATTGAGAGGAAGACTGAGAACAAGATGGACTTCACCACCATCTCCTACCGCTCTTCAAGACTCCACCTGCAGCGTCTCATTACAACCAGCACTGCTTTAGATTAAGGATGATTCTGCTTCAACAGGGTTTGATTATGGAAGGATTAAAGTTTCTGTATTATTCTTTCAGAAAAAATGTTGGAATATCACTTTGTTCTTTAAAAATATCTAACATTTAAATATTTTATTTATTCATTCAATATATAAAAGATTTTTATATATTTTATATAACAGTAAATGACTGCATTTGTAATGAAATACTGCAAAATATCAACACTTTCAATATTTCTAAAAGAATAAAAGCCCTTTTCTTGTCTTTAAAATGTATTAGCATGTTTAATTTATATACATAAGTATTAATATATATATATATAAATTTGTATACATTTTATTTTGTGAATTTTTATGGCTCATTTTTTTGTGTTTTAAATTTACAAAATAATTCATTCATTTTGAAATAAAATAAGCAATTTTAACCTGAGAACAAAGAAAAACAGTCAAAGAACAGTTAAAAAAAAGAAATGAACTGTTTTTAACACAGATACAGGATAATGCAAGAAAATATCTGTATCTAATCGGTGTCGTTTTCTTTAATTAAATCCAAAAATAGTCTCTTTGAGGGCAACTGGACCTTTCACCTCTCATCTTAGAGGCTTTATCCCTGGACCAGGGCGATGGACTCTGGAAAAATTCAGTTCTTTAGAATTGAAGAAGCCTCTTGGATGAGAGGTGGGATGTCTTCAAGGAACCTGCTATGTCCAGTTGCCCTCCAAGTAACTTTCTTTGCACCTGTATCTGATATATACGTAACTCACTTACTGTGTAACCTGTGTGTTGACTGCTGTGACTGTAGTCTACGTTCACCTGCTGATAAATTCGTCTGGCCTGTCAGTTCTTCACTAAATCATCTTCTTTCTGTCCATCATTCTCAGAGTGCAGGAGAGCACCAGCCAATCCTAGCGGTCGGCAGGAGATGTCGGGATAACAAGATGGGCCGGGACAAAGAAACACAGGTAAGACACACTCACAAACACTTAGTTTCCCGGTTTACAATTTACTTAGTGTTGAAAAAGGTATATTTAATGTTTGAGGAACAGTAGAAATATATGGAGAAAATATAATCTGGCTGCTCAAAGGCCCGGGGGCCATATTTGGCCCAAGAAGTCACTTTGTGTGGCCCGTGGGAACTTAAAAAGTCCAGTCCTGCGTAGTTTATTAACACAATAAATTAATGAAATTATTTTTTAACTTAAATAAGTTAGAAAAAAACAATTAAAAACCTTTATTATTACGTTTGCACAAGCCGTGGCACTTAAGTTTTTATTTATTAGTATGAGTTCTTTATCTGTGAAGGCTTTTATTCTCCAAAATGAGAATTAATTATAATAGAAATAGGGAAAAAATATTATTACGTTATTTTCTCTGTCAAAATCAGAGCCAACTATGTGTGTGAGCGAAGTTTGTGTGTGTGAGCTCCCGTTTGTCAGTGTGGCTGTGTTTGTTATAGTTAATGGGGCGGTGAGAGGCCCAGGAAGGATTGCGGTGGTCCCAGCGTGGCCTTTTGTGCCGTCGGCCAGAGTCTTATGCCCAAGGAAGTGAGATGATTAGAGCCTTTCTTTCTGCACCACACAATACACTAGCATTGACCAGAGCAGGAGCAGGAGGAGGAGGAGGAGCAGGAGCAGAGGTGCCGTGTTTATAGTGAAGGGCACAGACCAAACTAACACAACAATTATGATAAACATAAGTTGTTTGAGTTTATTTATCGGAAACCAGAAAAGGTTGTCAGTATGGAATAGCAACAGACCCAAAGGAAGAAGAGAAGATTCTGATGCTGAAGATGTTTGGAGGTGAATGCAGGGTCCAACACAACACATTGACTCACACTGAGCACTGTTTGTGTCCCAGGTGGAACCAGGTCATTCTTTTATTCATCAGAATCCCACAACCTCCAACTTGTCTTCACTCATTTCTTCTCCACCTTAGTGATAGTTTTGAATAGTGATGTGACACAGTTTGTATCGCTGACACTAAACAACCTGGGATTGGGGACTCGTTGGAATTGAACCTGGAACCCTCCGTTTGTCAGGCAAGGATTTTAGCCACTACAGGTATCGGATCGGACTATGGTCCATAGGGGAACTCTTGAGGGATTCAAGAAGTTCTGTCTAATTGGTGTGATCTAATCTGAACTCATGTATTGTTGACCTTCTTATTGTTGTGAAAACTAATATCAAATACAGTGTTTCTCCTAGATACAAGCTCCCCAACATATGAGTTTTCCAATTGAGAGACTTTTGCAAGATTTTTTTTTTTGTGAAATGAGAAAACATCTAGTTACGGCTGTTCAACTGAGCTCCATTTTTCTGCTTCCTTTTGCTGCTCTGTCTCACTCACCATCCCTCACTTGGTCATTTTGTTTTCTTCCCCCAGTCTTTCTCCTACCTTAGCATCAATTTACTTATTTTAATTATAATTAAATTATGCTTTATTATTATTTTAATTAATAATATGTAGTGTTTCCTTGATTATTATAATTTAATATTTTCAATATATATCTGTAACTCTGAGATTTAAATGGGATAAGAATTTTTATTAAATTAATTTAAATTATTTTTTGGAAAAAAATAATTATTATAGTTATTTTCAATGGGGGGAATGCAATGTAGAAAACAGTGCTGAGATGAAATGGATTGTACTGGTATTTAGGGTCTCCACTGAACCGAGTAAAGAGTGTTTCAGTATTGTTACTGAATCATAAGTAATAAAAAATTGCAATCTCTTGAATTTATTCTTAATTGCTTCAGATCGTAGATTTTGTACTCCTAACCTAACTTCTATTCAGTCTTTCATCTGTTACTGGGTCACAGTGGCAGTCTCCACGGCTGCCGCCCAAATCACACTGCACTGCTATGCTGTATTCGAAGCACCTCAGTAGCAACCTGGCAGCTGGTATGTGAGACTTGAGACCTTGCGGACTCAAGTCCACACCCTTAACTGCAAAGACACCACTGACTGTAACCACGCAGAAAACAGGAACACGTTATACACCCTGATGTGTGTTTACAAATTAACAAAACTCTTTTTGGTGATTTCTGTTTTTCTACATAACCTTGATTGAAGTGTAAACACTTCTGCATTTGTTAGAGATTTTTTATTTGTTGGACGTCCTTGTCATCAACCAACCTGGTTGAAGGACTCATGGTGTGTTTTTTTGTGGTTCAATGAATGAGTTTTGGTTCTGATGCTTAGGTACTGTCAAAGATTTGGGTTTTTTTATTGAATAGATAAAAAATATTAAGGCCTAAATACAAATAAGTGTCATTTTAAATGGTTGAAAAGTTACCACAAACTGTAATAAAAACAAATTACAGAGCAATGGGGGGTCCGACAGTTGTTGATTGAACCTTTCACATATATAACAACCATCTCAGAACTTTTCCACTTAACCTCGTATATTTTTTTAGCACAAAAGTGGAAGCAAAATAAGATATTGTGTCAGAAAAATAAAATATTGGCGCATTACATTTTGTTCAATTGTTGCCGTAGCCAAATCGCACTTATTGGTTCCTTAAAAAAAAAATAAAAAAAGATGAGTGACTACAGCTGTGCCTCCCACCGCTGCCCCTCTCCTCTTCCTCTTCCTCTTCCTCACGTTGACAGCCCTCGGTGCCACTCAGTCTTGAGGCTTCATCTCCTCTTTGCTCCACAGCATCTGTCAACCACAGCATCTGCCCCTCTGGTGCCTGCCCTTGTGTTTCCGGCTCATTGTATCAAATCACAACATTTCCCCAACAGTAATATGACGTTGTCTTTATTATGACAGAGCTGCACGGCTCAGTTTGTGACACTGATCTTCCAAAAACTATATATAAAAAGGACACAGACGCTGCTCCTGTGCTCTATCTGACATTTAATTTCACGACCACTAACATGGACATGGACACGGACACGCTGGAGGCTTATTTTCAGTCAGTCCTGCATACACCTTCCTGCTACTCAAAATACTCAACACTCCAAATACATATCAATCACAATAGTTTCCAGCAAACTCTGTTTTCTTGGTTATAAACCACAGCTCCTCTGGGGATTCTGTCCTTCAAAATACCTAACAATGTTAAACTTCAGACTCAGGGAGCTTTCCTTCTTGGTCACTCAGGCTGTTCGGTCAGTATCACTCCGATATTACCGTTGGCGATATCAGATTTTACAGATACTGTCCAACCCTGGGACCCTGTGTTCCATTCCAGCAAACTTGTCAAAACTCTGGCATTGTGGTATCGGAGAAAAACTCGATAAAACAACATACTGATATTACACAACCATTGCTAGATTCAGGCCGATAATATTAGTTGACTGATTAGTCCTCCTTATCGTTACTAGTCATGGCACTTTTTCCCAGAATCAATGTCTCTTTCATTGGTGTGAAACCCTAGGATTGACCTCCCGGTGAAGTTCGCATTCCAGTTATTAATGCCAGATATTAGCTTTTGCCGATATTGTCCAGACACTTTATTTCCAATTGAGATATCATCCGTTTTGAGGTCTGTTGGACTGAATCGACCAACAAATGGATTTCCTTAGCACTACAAGACACGTCCATATCTGTGAATGTCTCAGGAGCTCCAGGGTACACCTACTGGGCAGGTCTGGATCCTAGCTCACATACTAATTTTTTGTTGATATTGTCTGAACGCTAAATTCTGTAAAATCCAGGCCATGAAGTTTACAGATTTTCATGGTCGGATGTTTATCTCTTGGGCAACTTCAAATTTTAGTTATTATACCCAGCAATTCCGATATTAGCCAATACCAATATAGACCTGATAATATTTACATATAATGACAAACCACTATATGAGTGTGAGTTTCATTAAATAAGCTTTAATGCTGCCATCTAGTGACTGTCACCTGAATATGCAGCCATTTCTCACACAAAAAAAAACACAGTAACGTTTTTTAAAGGCACAAATCATTTGGCTAAACCCAGTCATTGCATTGTCAGATTTTTTTTAATGGAGGAGGAACTGATATCAATCCTTTTATATAATACTAAATACCAGGCCATTTGGACCAGTCCCGTACATTGGACATCCCTACTGGTGATCTCCGTTGCGCTAAACCAACGAACTTGTTTGGTATTGCCTTGCTATTCTGTGATTTTTTTTTACTTTACAGACGCTTTACATAGTCAAAAGTCATAAAAAAGTGCTGCTGCTCATATAACCCAGTAATGGATTAGAGTCTGATGAATGAATAATTGAGAACTTGTTACAAATCTTTAATAATAAACGGTTTTGGTTACAAAAAAGATGTAAAGGTCAAGAGTTAACCCATCGATAGATCTGAACTTATTGAGAATTAGACTGCATCATCAGTTATAGGGTAATCTAGCGATCTCTACTTGGTATCAACTACAGCAGCCTTTGCACGTACTGTAGAACCCCTCACCGCTCCCACCCCACCCACCCTCAACTGACACTAAGTTCTCAGTAAAAGTCATTCTGATACCTTGACATATAAATGTCGACCCTGGTGATTTCCTGTTGTTTTATCGTTCTGTATAAATTGTTCACCTCACTCTCAGACTGGTGTCACATTTTGTACCTTCTGTCTCGGCTGTTTTCTGCTTGTAAATCAAGATGTTCATCTGATATACGAATGAGGTCAAACCATCGCCGATGCAAAAGGAAAGATAGTTTTTTACTGACACACGGCTTCTGGTAATTTCACCGAGTATACCGTCTGTCAATAAACAGCTTTTTTACTGGATCGTCAAATATTATCGTATCATGGTGTAAATATTTTTTGACTTTTAGCCATTTCTGCTGAATGTTTTTTCTGGAGCTTTCAGCAACTTTTGACACATTTCAGCTTTTTATATCTTAATCTTTCTTATTTTTTTTAACATATTTTGACATAAGGCTGTCAAAAGATTAACAAGAAAATCGCAGCGTAGCTATAGATTAATTGGTCCATCACTTTTGTTTTCTGCATATTACTAAAAGAAGAAGACAATTAACAGTTTTTGACGTGTTCTACCGACGTCTGCTGTGACTTGTGTCTAATCAAACTGATGGAACCGTTAATAAAGAAAGAATTCTTCTTCTAACTTTAGCCTTGTACAGTCATCTTCAGTCAATTCTGTGTTTTTATGGTGGCTGGTTGACTGTTTAGACTCGGTGTCTTCTACTTCACTTAGTCGTCCAAAGAAGATTATAAGGCTCAGTGTCAATGAATGGTCCAGTTTTGGTCCTTTGTCATACGTGGGCTGCACTGGATGAAAAGTCGAATTAATTGACAAAATATTAGTCGGACTTGGGTCGGCAAGGCCTCAGGTTCAAATCCACCAGCTGCCAGGTTTCCACTGTGGTACTTTGAGGGCTCACCACCCACAGGAAGGCTCACAATATGGTGCAATGTGATTTGGGTGGTGCCACCTCCCCTAGTGACCCGGCAACAGACAAGAAGAAGTAGATGAATGAGTAAAAAATGTCCAGATGTAACACATAAATTATAAAACACCAAGAATTGGGCGATTTTTGCATCACTCATGCTCCTTGTTGTTCCTCAGCATTTTAGTGATGATTCCAGTGATGATTGATTTTAAAATCTGGTTGTCTCTTAAACTGGTGACTTGTTTGGGTCAAATACACACATTATAACATTACAGTGTGTCATGCTCAGTTTGTATTACTGCGTACTGTGTAAATACAGTCTTCTTCTTCTCTGTTCATCTCTCAGCCACAGCGAGTCAACATTTACCATCTCCCCCTGTCCTCAACAGGTTGTATCCTTAGAGTTGTATCCTCAACTCTAACTCCTCTTCGTCTTCTACCTGGTTGCTCCATCTCTAGGATCATTCTTCTACCAATGTATCCACTGTCCCTCCTCTGTCTCCCCAAACCATCTCAATCTGTCTTCTGTAGCTTTTTCTCCAAACCTTCCTGTCTACGTTGTCCCCCTAATCACCTCATTCCTAATCCTGTCCATCCTAGTCACCCCTACAGAACCTCAGCATCTTTAACTCTTCCTCCTGTCTTCTACATATTCCTAGTGTCTCTACTCCATCCATCATGGCTGGTCTCACCACGGTCCTGTAAACCTGTCCCTCCACCTTAGCTGACTCTCTTCTATCTCAGATCACTCCTGACTCTTTTCTCCAGTTGTTCCATCCTGACTCCACTCCATTCTTCTCCTCTCTTCCACAGTCTGCACTGCTCTGAACGGTTGATCCTCAGTATCTAAACTCCTCCACCTTCTCCACCTCTGCTCCTTGTAACCTCACCATTCCGCTGTTCTCCCTTTCATTCACACACATGAACTGGCTGACCTTCATTCCTCTCTTCTCTAGTGCAAACCGCCACTGTCCAAATACAGTATTACTCCACGAGGTTGTGCACCTCCATAGCTTACCAAATTTGTACTTAAATGTTTGGACAGATTTCTGAGCAGCGTTCAAGGTCAGTGAACACAATCAGAATGCATAGAATCCAGGATTATATGTTTCTAAGTGTGCCTTATGGTTTGGAAAATACATTTCCTTGACACAGCACCACCTTTTGGACCATATGTTCTTCTTTTGTCGGGAGGAGGCCATGGCCTTGACCAGGAGTTGGTTGACCTGTTGGGTTTAGAAAAACAGTGTTGCTTTTGCTCCTGGCAAGTGAAAAATGACCTACATTCTTGCAGCAAATTTACTGTAGAATTAAAAAAAAAAAGAAGAATTGCGTGACTTTCTTTGTCATTGTTCAGATTTATTACCTTTGAACGACACACAATTATAATCAACTGCTAAAAAGAGGAACAGTTGAGTACTTTACATCAGTGAAATTATACATCCATACTGGGTTATTAACCAGGGCTGTTTGAAACTTGTTTGCACTGGCAGAAGTGGATGATCTGTAAACACTGAGACATCCTGTTGCATGTGTGTTTACTGATTAGCGGGAGTGAAATACCAGTACCATCTGTCCAAGTGCCAAGGCCATACCTGACTGTCAGCACATGAAATGTGCCATCGTGGGCTGGCATCTTCACACACCTCAGTCAAACATTTCTAACAAGTACGCACTTGTTGGAGACTTTTGGAGCAACACCAACCAAGGACTTCTCTTCTTTCTAAGAGAATTCTGTCTCTGTGAGAGAAATGATTAGAGATTGACTTATCAGTGCAAACAGTGCAAATGCTGTTGCTGACTGGACTAAATGAGACTTAATCAGATTCAATAGTACTGACTGTTGAACCATGAGCCATGCAACATAGTTTATGTTATGAATGGGTTTTTTTTTTCATAAAATTGCAGAAAAAGTATGTATTTATAATGCAAAATTATTTGTCTTGCCACACTGAATCAACATTTCTATCTCGCTTTTTTTTGTATCTTCTCTGACTCCAACTACCTCCATGTCCTCCCTCATTGCATCCATCAATCTCCTCTTTGTCTCCTACCTGGTAGCTCCATCTCTAGGATCATTCTTCTACCAATGTCTCCACTGTCCCTCCTCTAAACATGTCTGTGTTGTCCCTCTAATCACCTTATTCCTGATCCTGCCCACCCTTGTCTCTCCAAAAGAGAACTTCAGCATCTTTAACTCCTTCACCTCCAGCTCTGTCTCCTGTCTTCTACCTAACCCTAGTGTCTCTAATCCATCCATCATGGCTTTCAAGAAGTGAGAGTTAGAAGTATGTACCAAAAATGGAAGTTGAGACTGAGATTAAGTGTCTTGGTCAAACACACTGAGATATTCTGAGATATATTATATTGAATTTAGATAAATAAAATCCTAAAACTCTGAAATTGTTTTGGGTTTTTATAGGTTAAGGTGTGAAAAAGTTTCTTTATTGCAGTTGTGCAGTAGTTAGTTACAGCAAAAATGAATCGACCTTAGTCCACTTGAGTTCATGTTAACAAAATCATTTATATTGGAAAACACATGAAATAGCCTGTGAATAACCAAATGTTAACAGATGAGCTCATTACTCATTTCCAGTGGTCTGTAATCATGTCAACCTTTCTTTAGGTTAAACAGAAGAGACATTAAGTTGTCAAGTATTTAAGAAAACAGTAAAAAAAAAACACCTGTGCTGCAGTTTCTTCTCCTCCTGTTTCACATCGCATCTCATAACACAACTGTAAAACACTTGGTTTCCCTTCTCTATGTGTGAAAATCGATTCGGCTTGAGCTGCCGTGCACTGTAGCTGTCGATGGTGCGTGTCTGCGGCCCTGAGCCAGTTGCATATAGGTCATCAGGTCACACACCCACCCACTCCCCCCGGTTCTTATAATGCACTGCTGACATGGGAACGTTGTGTGAGGGGGGCATTACTCTGTAAGGCTAACAACTTTTTCTTATACCACATCGTAGTGTAGTGCGACCAGACTTTCAAAGATTAGACACCTTATTATTTAAGGAGTACTTCTGATCTCAAACTGGGGAAATTATTGATAAAATATTGGTATATCTGGGTAAAAAAAACTCAAAACAGGAAAAAAATTGTATTTGTATACAGTCCAAAAATAGATAAATGTTATCCAAAAATATGTTTACCAATCAGGTTCGCCCTAAAGCAGCACAAAAGTGAATTAATGACTGTAAAACAGATAACTTTACTAGACAATTGTCAAGAAATCACGACGAGGCCTTGCCAAAGACGAGGCCTTGCCAAATATTTTTGACTTCCATCTCTGCGAACTAAGATAAATGACTTGTTAATATTTGGTCATAAATATGGGCTTAAATGCTTTCAGCCTTTTCTACGCTGTCTATTGGAGAAATGCCGTCATTGCAGGAAAAGGCAGTAGAATAATGATTATTATCCTTGCAATACTTGAATGTGCAACAGAAAATTATTTTGACTCCGACTTTATGCTTAAGGTATGTTCTTATCTTGTACTCTGAACCTTTGTCTTGCACCATGTTATCTTATTCTTGCACTTACCTCGTAATATTATTGCTATCGCTAGCACTTGTTGTCTTTTATCCATGGGAGTCAGTGGTTCTCTGCATCCTAGGCATTTCACTGCGTTGTAGACCATGTGTTGGAAGTGCATATGACAAATAAAACCATCTTAAATCATCTTGAATCAATTAATAGTATAGTGTGGACATGTCTGGCGGGCCAAATTAAGTAACCCAATGGACCGCAGCTGGCCCCTGGGCCTTAGTTTGACCAGATCTTGTGTAGATAGTCTGTTTGAGTTAGAGAGCGAAGTGAATCTTAGTGCTTCAATATGTGATGCTGCATTTACAGTAACACTTTATGGTACACATCAGAGTTCCAAACCCTGGTCTGGGGACCTGTGCTTGTCCTTAGGTACAAGGCTGCAGTAGGACACAGTAAAAAATGTACTTTCTTTTATTAATTTACTTTAAGCATTTCTACGCCATTGAATAAAAAAATCGGGAATAGCAGGAAAAAGAAATATTATGATTGTATAAATTATTCCATATTTTGGACATGTTTGCTGGGTCGGATTAAAAGCCAAGCCACAGTTTACCTGCTCTGGGTTTTTAACAGTTTAATACGTATATGCTTCATATTTCAACGAACCTTGAATCCTATAATCCCCTGGATTAGAAACAGTGTAAACACATAGAGAAACGTCCTCCTCTCAGTCCATGCACTCAGACGGCTTTGCTTCCGTTGGCTGCACAAAGTTATCTGACTTACCAAGTGAAATGAACAGCTTCCTCACACAGAAACCTGTAATCGGCCTCACTCTGTGTGAGTGTGTGTGTGTGTGTGTGTGTGTGTGTGTACATAGTACCCTATTTTTAAATGATGGAAATTGCTTTAAGGGCTCACAACAAAATTGGCTCCAAACATCACCACAATTGTTCCTGCCATTTTCAAACAAGAGCCAATTTAGTCAATTTTGTTTCCCAGCTTCAGGAGCAGAGACACCGTTTCATTGACTTTAATAATGAAGCTGTGTTAACGCTGTGTCAGCGCATCTCCTCCACACAGACACACAGGTGTGAGTCAGAAAGTTCTAAGACAGACATAATCTGTTATAAACGTCTGATCATGTTAACCAGGTCTCCAACAAGCGTTTGGTTTATTCGTTTTTTTCAGTGTTGCAGTGACACAGGTTGTTACCTGGTGTAAACAACCTATATATATAACTTTTTTTATAAAAATACAGTATTTCCCTGATTTTATGTGTAACTGTAATCAGTGAATCGCAGCCAAGTTATAAACATGAGTTGCTGTTCGGTGACTCAATGCCTTCGTACTTGTGGATGACTTCTCTGGTCCACCACTGAGTCATGATTCTGATCTGCTGATAGTCTTTTTGTAAAGTCAGGCAGCAAATGCAGTAAAGAGTCACGACATGGTTGGTTTATTATTATAATTGAGAATTAGTTTTGATTAAAGTCTCGAAAGATTTTACATTTTTTGTGTGGCATTTTTAAGGAAAAATCCAGATCATTTTCACATGTTCATTTACAGTATGAGTTTATACAGTAGAGTACCATGAAGTCAAAGTGAACCTTCATCTCTGTTTTTCACCTTCATTCATTCATGGTGTGGAAAGGAAATTATGCCTCTGCACCATAGTGAGCAGGGGGCTTCAGACTGAGCTAGCGACCGGGGAGCAATGTGGGGCAACCACCTCAGCGGTAATTTGGCAGTAGGGTTATTCAAACTGGGGGCCGTGTGGATCCAAGTCGGCTTCCTTAACCACCAACTCCTCCTGAATAATGGGCAGCTTTGAGCGCCCAGGGAGCAGTGAGTGGGGACGGCACCTTGCTCAGTGGACCTCAGTGTTAACTTAGCGGTAGGGGGATTGGAACCAGGGGCCTTGCAGATCCAAGTCCGCTTCCTTGACCACTAGGCCACAAACTGCCCCAATCTGTTCTTGTAACTTATCACTCTAGAGATGTACGATATTAACAAATGTGCACACAACACTTTTTCCGATGTCGATATCAGCCGATACCGATATATTCCGTTGTTTTCCCCAACAAATTTGGCAAAACCCATTTTTATATTTTACCAAGATTTTATATTTGAATTCTAACTGTCAATCCCTCAATCACGCAACCACGAGTCCAGCAGATGACTAGAGAAACAATTAATGATGAAGGCTCATTGGCATAAACCCTGGTCCAATAAAAATCACTTCACTATTAGGAATATGTCATGGAACCATGTGATGGACCTATGAACTATACGTCCTGCAGTCAGTGGTAGGAGTGATACTGATACTTCATATCTCTGTGAAACATTCCTATAATGTGGACTTGACAAGGTTACTGAGTGTTAGAGTCTAAAAGTTGGAAATAGACTCAGCAGTGGCAGAAAACTGAGAGAGAGTGGGAAAAGGTGCGAAGAGGGGAGAAGGAGAGAGATGGAAGAGAGGAGATAGAGGGGGAGAGATGGATGGATGGATGGATGGATGGATAGATAGATAGATAGGTAGGTAGTAGGGGTGTGACGATTCACTCACAAAATGATTCGATTCATATCTCGATCTCAAACCAGTTCGATCCGATTTGGGTCAGTTCGATCCAAACCGATTTGGATCGAACACCCCTTTACACACCCCTAATATATATATGTATATATATATATATATGTATATATATATGTATAGTGTATATTAGGGGTGTGACGATTCACTCACATAACGATCCGATTCATATCTTGATTTACAGGCTACGATCCGATTCAGGAATGATTTATAAAATATATTAATTGATCAATCCAGTTCGATCCGATTCAGTTCAGTTCGATCCAAACCAATCCAAAACGATTAATTTGCACACCCCTAGTAGGTAGGTAGGTAGATGGATGGATGTATGGAGGGTGGAGGGAGGAAGGAGGTGAGGAGAAATGGATAAAGTATAGGGAGAGAGGGATGAAGGAGAAGTGTGAGTTTGGCTCAGTGAGAGCAGCTGTATAGAGGACACTGTGGGTGGAAGTGGTAGAGTCGTGGGTGAGCTCAGAGTTTAACTGCCAACCCTCCCCGGTCTCACAAAATGTCCGATAAACGCACACATACGCGCGCACGCACACAAACACACTGAGTTGCTGTTGTTTTTTTTTGTTTTTTTTTTCCCCGTTTACGATAGAACACAAATGACCTAAAGTTCTCTTCACCTCCAAATCCCGATAACTCAGATACAGCGAGGTACATTTTGCTCCTACAGGGAAGACATGTCCTCAGAAAATATGTAAAGTATGTAGTACATGGACACACACACTCTGCACGCCTAGTTTGAGCCTGACATCCAGCGAAAACTTTCTATCTTGCTCTGTGTCTGGCAGACACGGAGAGACGTCTGGCTGTAATGGGCAGCAGCTCCCGTGTCACTCGCCTCAGTCGGGCTGTTTCATCGCTGCCGACAGGTGAGTTAGTACGACGCACGAGCCCATGTGGCTTCACCCCCCACCCCCACCCGAAAAAAAAAAACAAAAAAAACCTGTGTGATTGTTTTTATTTGGTGTTCCAAACTGCTGAACACACAGGACTCCCGTGGAGGAGTGTGAGGCGAGGGTTAGAGCAGCTTTCAAACATCTGATGCGTGCAGTCAATTGTAGGTTCCCTCTCCTCGTCCAGACTTCCACTATGATAAATAATGAGAGCAGCAGATCCTGAAATAGAGCCCCCCCAACCCCGAACCTCCTCCTCTTCCTCCTCCTTCTCCACCACCTCCTCCTCCCAGGTCCCTGTGGTCCTCTCATGTGAAGCTCCCGTCCAGCCGTGACTTTTCCGAGCGATCCCCTCCCTGCTGCCTCCTCCGTTATGGTTAGCATGCCGGCTAAATCTGTAGCCGTGCGTCTGTAATTAGGCTTCGCCTCCTTTTGCTGGATGGAGGGAGTTCTACACACTGGCAGCTGGCAGGCGGGGACAGTGAGCTGAACACACACACTCACACACATGTGTCTTGTATATATATATATATATATATATATATATATATATATATATACATACACACATGCACTAAGGTAGGAAACCACATTTTTTATAAGGGGCTTCTATGCCTTTGGAGGCATTATCCATGCGTATTCTATATATTTGAAATACTTCCCGTTGTCTAGCGACATACTTTATGCTCTTTTTAGGTTGAGCAAATTTTTTTGCTCAACCTAAATGTTTACTTTCAATGTTTACTTTCTTTCAGCTATATTGTTTACACTTTTTATCAAAATTTCATTTATGAACTCTGAAAACCACAGGTGACAAACTCAGGCCCGGGGGCCAAATCTGGCCCACACTGCGATTATATTTGGCCCGCAAGATCATATTAAATACGTACTAAAGTTTGCCCA
>JAFBJS010000302.1:172457-202220 GCA_016785265.1 Paraplagusia blochii | reverse complement strand
TATGTATATACATACATATATGTATATACAAATTTATATATAAACTTATTTGAATTATGTGCAGAGTGAATTACAACAATTATTGATGTTGTAATTATTCAACAACACCACACGGCAACAAATATTAGCTACTTATCAACCACTACTACTAACATTAGCCTGACCTGTCCACTAACATCTGTATGTAAGACTGTTCACGTCTTACATATTCAAATGTCAGTATCATATTGTATTGTTTATTTTTTGGATGTATCTTTAATTCGCTGCGTTACTGCTGATACCTCAATTTCCCAAAGGTTCTCTCTGTCTATATCCATCTAACTCCAGTATCTATCTTGTCTGTCTGTCTGTCTATCTATTCCTCCATGTCTCCCTCCCTTCATCCATCCATTTGTCTGTCCCCCTGTCGGTCTGTCTATCTATCCATTTATCTACAGTTTCTACTGTATCTATCTATTCTGTCTGTCTATATATCCGCCTGTCTGTCTTTCTATCTGTCTGCTTACTTCACTAACTGCCTATCTTTAGTGACGTCATAGCCGAAGTCACTCATTTGCATCATGTTGTGTATCTTACAGGCCCAAGTACCCATCTTGTCTGTTTTTCCAGTACAATACACAGCTGGGTCCCCCATACCACGTACTGGTCGACACCAACTTCATCAACTTTTCCATCAAGGCTAAGTTGGATATTTTTCAATCCATGATGGACTGCCTTTATGCCAAGTGTAAACTATCTTGTCTTCTTAATCAAATAATTTAATTTCTTTTTTTTATTCTGTAATGCATTTTTAAAGAACACATTATACATTTTACATTTTGTAGGCATTCCATACATTACAGACTGTGTTATGGCCGAGATCGAAAAGTTGGGATTGAAGTACAGAGTTGCACTCAGGTACGAGATCATTCCAGGGTTTGTATTAAAAACAATAGCTAATTATATATAAACAATTGATTTATAATTTGGTCATCTATTTGTTTTTGCAGAATAGCCAAAGACCCCAGGTTTGAGCGCCTACCATGCACACATAAAGGAACGTATGCTGATGACTGCTTAGTCCAAAGGGTGACTCAGGTAATCATTCACTGAATAAATCAATTCACAGAATCTTCTTCTTGTTCTTTTCCCTTTGGCTTGTCTCTTTTTCAGGGGTTGCCCCAGTGTCTCATCATTTTCCCTGTCCCCCCTTTTCTTTATCTACAGTACTCTAACTCCAACTACTTCCATGTCCTCCCTCATTGCATCCACCAATCTCCTCTTTGCCTCCTACCTGGTAGCTCCATCTCTAGGATCATTCTTCTACCAAAATATCCACTGTCCCTCCAAACATGTCCAAACCATAATAATCTGGCTTCTCCAGCTTTTTCTCCAAACCTTACTATCTGTGTTTTCCCAGTAAGGACCTCATTCCTGATCCTGTCCATCCTTGTCTCTCCTAAAGAGAATCTTTAGCATTTACCTCTGTCACCTCCAGCTCTACCTCATGTCTTATGCCTACTGCTAGTGTGTCTAAACCTGAACAGTTAATCCTAAGTATCTAAACTCTCCTACTTGCTCCTTGTGACCTCATCATTTCACTGTTCTCCCTTTCATTGTATCTTGCTACCACCGACTTTCATTTCTCTTCTAGTAAATTTGACAGTTGGGCACTTATAGATATATACTGTATGCTGACATTACTGACTCTGTATGTTTTGCAGCATAAGTGCTACATCCTGGCTACAGTGGACAGAGACCTAAAAAGGCGGGTGAGGAAGATCCCTGGAGTCCCCATCATGTACATTTCAAACCATCGGTGAGTCATTGGAGAAACAGATTGATTTAAAATTGATTCAAGCTCAGTCAAAAACGTTGTTCTTTCTCTTTAATTTAGGTATAATATTGAAAGGATGCCAGATGACTATGGGGCTCCGAGGTTTTGATTGATCTACAACTGAGCTGAAAATTTACTAGAAATGTTTTGAAATTTTCTATTATATATTGTTCTCACTTGATGTATAATAAAGATATTTCATGGTTTGATTTTCTTTTTTTGCTAGGCTGCGATTAAGTGTAATGAGGCTGATCTAATGTTTGTTATTGTGTAAACACTAGACACTGCCAATTACTTTTTATCCTTCACCAGCTGTGACTTAGAGGGATAGAAAAGCTTGCTGAATGTTTCTCTAAAAATATGTTGATTAAATTTCAGCTGCTTATTTTGTAGAACTTGAAAGTTACAGAAATGCACATATGTGTCTTATTTGGTCTGACAGACATAATTTATAAAAGCGTCAAAAAAAAAAATACTCATATAAAAAAACTCAGAATAAGAACTTCTGCAGCAAATCAATGTAAAAAAGGATGGCAACGTAAGTTTGAATGGATGTATATACATTTCTACATAAATAGGTAATGGATGTAGTGGGTCTGGGCATATGTGTGTGTCTATATGTAAATGAATAACCAATATACTGTACATACATGCGTATGTGCCTTTATTTGTATGTATATACATACATATATGTATATACAAATTTATATATAAACTTATTTGAATCATGTGCAGAGTGAATTACAACAATTATTGATTTTGTAATTATTCAACAACACCACACGGCAACAAATATTAGCTACTTATCAACCACTACTACTAACATTAGCCTGACCTGTCCACTAACATCTGTATGTAAGACTGTTCACGTCTTACATATTCAAATGTCAGTATCATATTGTATTGTTTTTTTTTGATGTATCTTTAATTCGCTGCGTTACTGCTGATACCTCAATTTCCAAAGTGAATTACAACAATTATTGATGTTGTAATTATTCAACAACACCACACGGCAACAAATATTAGCTACTTATCAACCACTACTACTAACATTAGCCTGACCTGTCCACTAACATCTGTATGTAAGACTGTTCACGTCTTACATATTCAAATGTCAGTATCATATTGTATTGTTTTTTTTTGGATGTATCTTTAATTCGCTGCGTTACTGCTGATACCTCAATTTCCCAAAGGTTCTCTCTGTCTATATCCATTTAACTACAGTATCTATCTTGTCTGTCTGTCTATCTATTCCTCCATGTCTCCCTCCCTTCATCCATCCATTTGTCTGTCCCCCTGTCGGTCTGTCTATCTATCCATTTATCTACAGTTTCTACTGTATCTATCTATTCTGTCTGTCTATATATCCGCCTGTCTGTCTTTCTATCTGTCTGTTTACTTCACTAACTGCCTATCTTTAGTGACGTCATAGCCGAAGTCATCCTGGGATACATTAGTTTTAAAAGTACTGCTCGTGTCACTGACACAAAAAATGGAAAAAAAAAATACACTATCGATTATGGCTATGTTGAACAAAACCCGATTTTTAAAGAATTTGTTTTTGATATAGCGAATTCATACTTTACTGTATTCCTGTTTTACTGCCACCACAACCACCAGTTGCATTCACATACGTCACGAGAACGTCATGCTTCCAAGGAAGCTGACCTCATCTTTACAGTACACTTACAGACAGTTGCTCTGGCCACAATGTCACACCAGGAAGGAATTTGACGTCATTTCTCTTACGAGAGTGACGCTGTTGACAAATGAAATGACAACGACCGATGAAGAAGAATATCCCACAACATTCAAGGAAAAACCAGGTTATGAACGAACAGTCTGGGATTGACAAGACGAGTGGACATTAAGCAGTGATGCATCGCTGTGGGTGCCAACTACAGTTCAACGCCTCGAGCACCTGAATGCATCATCCGTCCGCCTTACGGATACACAGGCAAAAGTGCACATGCGCAGTACGTGCCACTCTGGGAGTGTCTGGTCCGGACGCGGTTCCAAAGCCGCAGTCGCTGAAGCCAAAACGAGCATCTGCATAAACAATGAAGCATCGGAGAGAGCGGGAGGACACGAGGCTGTGAGTCGGACATGAAGTGGACACATCAACAAAGACGGAAGTCGAGATTGTACCGGAGAATCTGGACGTGTCTGGCGTGAATGACCTCCGATAACGCTGCTGAGATTTAGAGACATGTAGGAGTTTTATTGTCTGCTTGTTGATGTACAGTAAATCAGCGCCATCCACTGGATTAGTGTGTTTATTTACACACAGAGAATTCCCAACAAACTGAATTTTCTCTTGTTTTTTTTCTAATTTCATGGTCACCTGCATCGGCTACAGAGCTTCCTCACAGATCATCTCTTCCTGCTCAAAAGATGGGCGAGTCTGATGTCATGTTGTGGCCATCTGTTGTGGAACATAGTTAATCCTGGGAGATTATTAAGGGAGAGTCTCGAGTCCGAGTTTAAAAGTCCACCAGTCAGGACATTTCCGCACCAGGTCTGAGACAGAGGGATGCTGAGCGCCACCGTGAGCTCAGTGGAGGAAAGAGATGAAGAGCAGGAGGATGAAGGAGAGGAAGAGCTGAGAGATGGAGGGGTGCCCTTCTATGTAAACCGAGGAGGGCTCCCCGTGGAGGAGGAGACGTGGGAAAGAATGTGGCGCCATGTGTCTCGCATCCACCCAAACGGTGAAGCATTAGGAAAGGAGATCCGTGGAGCCACTGACCTTCCCAAGGTAACAACACTGGAGTTCCATGTTGGTAGGGCCAGATAATTCTCTACTTTGCCATCAGTGTAAAGACATCACACTTGATGGAGACAATTTACAACAAGGTGTTAAGGGAAAATGTGAAGGTAATTTTATGAACATATCAATCATCAGGACTAAGAGATTAATAACAGCCTTGTGCCATTCATTCCCAAGGTCTAAAGTTGTGATCATTTCAGTCATTAGTAGCAACTGAATATTCAGTCTGTCAGAGAGTGATGTGGATGATGTAATGACAATAAACCTGTAGGAACAGACAGGTACTGTATAAGTTTATAGTAAATATATTTAAAAATATACACAAACATGTATATTTGTAAAATGCAAATACACATGTACACATTAGTTCATATATATATATATATACATACGTTTGTGCATATGTGTTTGCTATACATATGCACAAATATATATTCTATATTAGTATGTTGTTGAAGTTGAATTATTAAAGTCAATATATGATAAACACATTATTCAGTTTATTTGTTTAATAAACTGTTCTAATTTGATAAACTATTGAAATAATTCATTTGCATTGCTCAGAGTGAACTCTGAATGGGAGAAACAGTGAAAATTGCCCAAACATTAAACTGGCATCCTATTTTTTAAGAAGTATTAAGAGTATTTACACGGCCCTCACTCTTCAGTCATGTAATAAAAACTCAGAATACAGTCCTATTTAACTGTTGCCTCCCTGATCATTACTTCAAGTCCTGTTTATTTTTTTCCTTTTCTTGCGAAGGACAGTGTGATTATCCAACTCCCACGACATACAGTACATTCTGTGCACAACATGCTTCTGATGCAAATGAACAATAACTTACAGTTATTTCCTGTGTGTTGAGTTGTCAGTTATTTACCCAGAGCAGAGAAGATCTTGGAGGTCAAACATGACCACATTCTGCAGCTGCTGTGGTTATGAGGTCCAGGCACTGGTGATGCAGTTGTTCGCCTTCTCTGTCCGACAGATTCCAGTGCCAAGCGTGCCTTCACACCAACCTTCCACCACTGTCCCACTGCGCCTGGAAGCCATACAGAAGTACATCAGGGAATTTCAGTATCCTTTAACTGGTGTTTACTGAACAATGTGACTGGGAATGGTGAAAATGTTTGCATCTAAACTTTATCTCAGCTCACTTGCTCTCATGTACATCATGTGTCCTTAACTGTGGCCTCTAGGTACAATCACACAGGAACACAGTTCTTCGAGATCAAGAAGAGCCGCCCCCTCACGGCGTAAGATAAACATCCATTTAGCCTCATATTGATCACAGCTGCTTGTCTCACTGGGATTTTTTATAGAGTTTGTTCATTTCCTGTGCTGCCAAGAGCCACAGCCTGTGGATTAGCTGTCTATCTAGTTCACTCCAAATCTTTGTGAGCAGGAACTATTGCCAATCAGAGCATTGGAACTTACCGTGACCTCTCTTAAAATGTTCTTACTTAGGCACTCCTTAAAATTATTTATATTGCACTACGATGTATTGGAGTGTAAAGGCAAAAGGTAACAAAGTTATTCATTTTGCTCAGGTTGATGGACATCGCAAAAGAAATGACCCGTGAGGCTCTGCCGATCAAATGTCTGGAGGCGGTGATCCTAGGGATGTATCCTTTACCTTCTGCATCATCATCTCCTCTATATGCTATGAAACATTTTGGATTGGATTGGTTTGGTTTGGGTAGTGGTGGCCTTGTAGTTAAGGAACTTGACTTGGGTCCTGAGGGTTCCAGGTTTGAATCCACAAGCTGCCACTGAGCATGGCACCTTCCCCACACACTGCTCCCTGAGCACTTAAAGCTGCCCTCTGTTGGTGATGGGTTAAATGCTGAGGTCACATTTGATTGTGTGCAGTGGTGTGAGTCACAGTGACCTCGAGTTTGCTTTCCTTTCACTTTGCTTGTCGAGTAGGGATGTGATGTTGTATCACGAATCAGTTTAAAACTGATACCAATGCATGTCAATTCACAGCGGCTTCAATAAAAAACGAATCCTGCACAAATGCATAACATGTAGTGCATACAATCTAAAAAGGTCATCAGTCACGCCATAAAACTACACTCTGTATTACAGTAGGTGGCAGTATGTGCCAAAAAACACCTGTTGTCTGCTATTTAATAAAACACCAGGTCCTTGCTTTGACAAAGTGACATTTAATTCCAAACAAATTGTGGGAAGTAAACAAACTTATTTCCATTAGTAATGGTATTTTCTTACAAATTTTTATTTTTATTTTGTGATTATCATTTTAAAGTTGATGAATGGAAAACGATTAAATCATATGAGTTGGTTGATTTGTTACAGCCCTACTCCTGAGCCTTATTTTACTTTGAAAAACCTCAAAAAAAAAACAAAAAGGAAGAGATTTACTAGTGCTTTTTTATTATAGTCAGTGAATACATATGACTGTCGCAGCACAAGTCAATGTCTTACCATTGAAAGAACAGGGTCTGTTTTCTATAAAAATGTAAATTCTTAAGGTGTCAAATCAATATTTTAGGTCATATATTGCTTTGACTACATTTGCATTGAGACAGGGAGCATTAAGACAATGGATAAAAAAAGTGTAAAATGTATATGTCCGCATGGCCATAGGTCAGTGAATGGAAAATAATAAAAGGTCTTAGCTAAAGTGAAGGGTTAGTTCCATTGTTTCTTCCTCAGACCAATTGTCTCCATCCTTGTTGATATCTAAGCATCTTTAATAACCAGCAGCCTTCATTACCTTGACAGCCTCTGGACAGTTACCTCACCAACAACATGCCAGGCCTCGATCGTTTCCCCCTCAGCTTTAAGTCTCACTTCTCAGGGAACAACTTCTACCACATCGTGCTAGGAGTTCACAGTGGGGGACGTTATGGCGCTCTGGGCATGAGCAGGAGGGAGGACCTCATGTTCAAGGCCTTGGAATTCCGCACACTGATGGACTTGGTGCAGGATTACGATGCAGCCTACAGAGGCTACTGGCACGCCCTTCACAAGGTCAAGATTGGTCAGTATGTGTCCCACGACCCTCACAGCGTTGAGCAGATAGAGTGGAAACACTCCATATTGGATTTGAATAAGCTAAGCAAGGATGAGCTACGGAAGGAGCTGGAAAAGTACGCTCGCGACATGAGGCTCAAGGTAAATGTGTCTTTTAAATGTTCAGTATTTTTTACATGACAGATTGGGTCTAAAAACTTTGAGCAATAGAAAACTATCAAATTGTTCTGGCGTGGCAGTGCTGGTCTAGTGATTAAGTGTCCTCACCTCTGAGACGTAAAAGCAACACATTTTGTTAATGTTAAGGTTATGCAAAGTAACACTGCAGCGAGGCATGCACTTAGAAAAATCATGAGTTACAAAGCATACTGTAAATATTTGATAACACAACTACCATGTACATATCTACTCTGTGTATATAATGCATGCTGTGTCTATATTTGCCTCATACAGGCCCTTTCCTGTTTCCTTCATTTCCTGAGGGAAACTCCTAAGGGATAAATAAAGTTCTATCTACTATTCAGCTACTACATTTAGCAGACACTTCAATCCAAAGCGACATCATCTATACACTGTAATATCAATTAACACATTATCTTAACAAACTCACTCCATATATTAAGCCCAAATCAGAAGTTACAAAGATGTACATTTTACAGAATGCTTAAAAAAAAGCTAATTCTGGCTTGTGTAGCATTACAGTCAAATATATAAACAAAGATCCTGGCAGTCACTAATTCTAATAAAAATATCACGTAATATAAGAGGTCGGCAGAGGTTAAGGAAGCAGATTTGGGTCCACAAGGCAACAGGCTCGAATCCACCAGCTGCCAGGTTGTCACTGAGGTGCTCCGAGCATAGCACTGTCCAGACCCACATAACTTCTTGTGGGCTCACTACCCACACGAAGGCTCACAATATGGTGTAATGTGATTTTAGTGGCGCAAGCTACCGGGCAGAAGAAGATGAATGAATGAAAAAGTTACATAAGAAAACAAGGTTCCATAGTGTAGAGTCCTGGGTTTGATTCCCATAAATGTTAATATAAAAACAATACACATTGTGTTTCAACACAGCATATATAAGTACCATAAAATGATAGCCTTCATAAGTTGTGTTACTAACAAAAGTGAGTCAAGCCTTTATATAATTCTTTACCTAATGTCATTGAAACTCATAGCTTCTACATCATAAGTGGAGAGTGTCTGGTTTAGTTTGCATGGCACTGGTTCCTGTAAATCTCTTTATCTCTGATGAACTAGTCCTGAATATTTCAGAAATTGCCCATCAAATGAAATCAAAGCAGAAATTAAGCTTCAAACAAGTCACTCTCTGCAAATGACATGAGTAAATTTAACGAGGCCTTTGTGCAACTAAAGACGATCATGGAGGAAGTCATTCGTCGTCAGCAGATGGAATTAGACTAACGGCTGATTGAGTTTCCCTTGGCCTGCTGACTATTCAAGCATGACGACCCTGAGTTAATCATCTTCCTTTCAAAGGATGTTCTCTTCAGCAATGACACTGGATATTATATATCCAAACTGATGGCCTGGCTGCTGTCTGCAAAGCCAACTGACCTCACATTTAACAGTCAGAATGTTTTTTTTCTAGATTGGGAAGCCAGTGCCCCCCTCTCCGACCAGAGACAGGAAAAACAGCATGGGTTCACCTCTCCGAGTGCAAAACAGTCCCAAACGCCGGACCAGTCGTATTGAGAAACGGTATGACATTTCTACTACATTTCTACTGTATTAATATTAGCTATAGTCTGGCAATTCACTGTAGATACTGCACTGGACTGATTTTGCTCTTTGATTATTACAGCCCCTCAGCCGAGAAGCCATCTGAGGATACATCATCGTCTGACATGAGTTACCAGATCCGAGTCTAGGGATCAATTCACATCTTGTTTGTGACTTTTTAAAAACCACAAACACATACTCGTGACATGGGACCATGGTTTGACTCCTGGGCTTTTCTCCTCTACACACTGGCCCATTCACGGCAAGTAGTGATGAATGGGTCACCAGCAACAACTCTTCTATAATCAATCGACTCCTTTTAAATCCCTCACATCTATGGCTTTTGAAGCAGCAGCTGAGATGAAAATATTCACTAAATACCAAGTTCAAAAGTGCAAAATGACTTTTTCTCCGGAGTCTGGAAAAAAACAAAGGCAGAATATAAATGTGCAAGAACATATCGAGGCCCGTTTTTTTGTGTTATCAACTAGAAGGCCCGGACCTTGTTGGCAGTTAGCATCATTGTACTGTAATTGTGCAAATATATGTGACTTTCGTAACTTTGAATCCACTTGGGCTACAGTGAGCAGTCGATGCTTGTGTAGTTTTCAAACCACTCCCCTTGTGCCTTGTAGGATATCTTCACACCAAACTACTTTTGTATTTGAACCATTATTATCATAACTCATAACAATGCAGTGTAGAAGTTAACAGCTAGCTGTTTAGAAAGTTAGCTTTGTGATGGCTAATAGCCAAATGTTAGCACGTTAAGCATGCCGGACTGAATAAGGGTTGGACTCTCTGGTTTGCCTGACATTGACCACAGCAGTGACCTCATCTGCTTTGTAGATGCTAATTGTGAGAGTCACTATATACATATGTACTGTATAACTGCTTCATCTACACTACTTACTTTCACTTGTAGCAACTCATTGTATTACTTGCCTTAAGTGTAACGTTTAAAACGTTTAGAATGTTTTTCTTTACTTCACTTTTACGTACTTTTTGTAATTAAAACAATAGAAATATTTTCCTTTTCTACTTCCCCTAGTGTCAATCATCCACAGACCACTTCATGACAGCAGCCTGGATAAAATACAGCAATTTTTTAAAAATGTACAGTCTGTTTCCATGTGCAGTTCAATAATGTTTTACACAATCTGATTTGTACTTAGAAACATTTACAGGGTCACAATAAAGTGTCACCAGGAATTAGGCAACAGCCTTGGCATATTTATTAACATGGCTCATCATATACACGTGTTGAAGTCACATAAATACACTGATTATTATGTGGATAACATGGACAATATTGTTGCTATCTTAGTATTGAGATAATTGTGCCGCCTTATGTAGATGGCTTACATATGGCACTTATGTTCAAGTGCTGGGTACGAGATCCAGGGCAACTATGTTCTTGTTGCCACCTAGGGGCTACATGATCTAACGTTGATGCAAGTTAGCAAGTCTGCCTCCTGAGTTCGATCCCCAGAGAAACAAAAAATCCAGTTGCTACTACATTGATTTTTTTTCTACTTATGAAGGAGTTGAGTTTATTATTTGAAGGGGACAATGCAATTTAATAAAACACATTATAGCACATGGTTAAGAATTAGCCAGAAGGCTAGTTCTCATCTGTAGTCCCCTGGCCATGATGTAAAAAAAGGAGGCTGATTTTTTTTTTTTTTTTCTACCACTCAATTTCCAAATCCTTTTTTTAACTTGTCACCCATGTTAAAATTAGTTGATGACTTGCAGCAGACTAGCCTAATAACCCCAAAAACTGGATGAAATCTGCATATGTAAAATGACAAGGAAATTGTTTAATACCTCGGGGTGGTAAAAAGTTGGACATTATGCAAAATAAAAGGATGAAAATAGCTTTGGAGGAAAGCAAACTCCTTGTCATTGTGATTCACACCACTCCATACAACTAAATGTGACCTCTGCATTTAACCCATCACCAAATTGAACATCTGAGGGCAGCCTGAACTCCATGGGAGCAGTGAGTGGGGACGATGTCTTGCTCAGTGCACGATAGTGGTAACCTGGCAGCTTGTGGATTCAAACCCCTACAGACCAAAGACAAGTTCCTTAACCACCATGCCACCCCTGCCTCGTTTGTAACTCTTATCCTTTACCAAATACCACATAGGCAACTTGTGATAAAGAGAATAATTGCAATAGTTTTTAATCATACAGTTGTTCCTCCCTAACACCTAAAACTGACGCAGAAGATGAGACCAGACAGTGAGTTCTGAGCTGCACTACTCTGATATAAAACAACACTTTATATAAACAACGCTTCATGCCAAACACTGAAGGACAAAGCTCATGCCTCAGTTATTTTGTCTATACATTTGGAAGTGCTTTCAATAATTATAGAAAGCCAAATATAGTTTGGAAGTAAATAAAGACAGCAACAGTGATGGGAACAAGGCTGGTGTTGTCTAACATCAATAATCCAGTGTTTATACTGTGTTGGCAGTGTCTGTGCTGCTAGTATTTGTATAAGTAACTGCAGGCCTGTGCTATCAGTCTGTTGAGACTCTGCTGTTTAATGGATGGTCATGTCCATCTCACAGCAGTACAGCAGACAGCTAACAAGGTTTGATGCCATCAAACCTTTGATTTCCATACCAGATTGGTTGGGAGCTGAGTTAAGATGGAAATTGTTGACTCACTGTGGCAACCCCTGAAAAAAAACAGACAAGCCGAAAGGAAAAGAATAATATATATACATACATACATACATATATACATATATAAGCTACTGGAAGACTATATTTAAAAATTTGACTAATTTGTTGTATCTTTTGTATTTGTTTTATTTTATTGTATTTTTATGCTCTGGTAACATCCATTGCACTGTCTGCCCGTCCAGGGAGTGGATCCCTCTCCTGTGGTTCTCCCAAAGGTTTCTACCGGTTTTTTCCCTGTTATAAGGGTTTTTTCCTCGGTAGTTTTTTCTTACCCTGGCAGAGGGTCTAAGGACAGAGGATGTTACCAACCCTGTAAAGCCCTATGTGACAAACTTGTTTTGTAAATGTGGGCTATATAAATAAAAATTGATTGATTGATTGATATACATATACATATATACATACATACATACATATATATATATACACATATATGTATATATATATATATATACACATACATACATAAATACACATAAATAATGAATTATTTAACACATCCACACCCACACACAGAGACAACCTCAGTGAACCACAATCAAAGATAATTAAGTTGAAAATGGCCATTTAGTATTAAGTAAATATAACCTCTTTTTATTTTGGTATTCTTACATAATTTAACACAATGTAGTCATGTAATGTTTGCAAGTCACAACAATCAGTCAAAAATAAAGGGGGTTATTTTTATCTTTTCTACCATCTGAAATAACAAAAAAACCCACGATAACCTTTAATGTTCAAAATAAAGTTTAAAATAACTTAAAATGTGTCTTTATCAGGTCAGTACAGTTTCAATTAAGAAGGAGGAGTTTGGCAGAATTGCCATTTTAGTACATGAATGAAACGCATGCATGTCTAAGAACTGGGCGAGGTATGAGTTTGGCTATTTTTCTTTTCATTGTTCAGTAGTCCTTCATATCCTGTCCATGCCCTGCTTTAGCTTCCATTTTCTTCTAAATAAGATAGATATTTAGAAAGATGGATATGATACTGTGCAGAGCTGATGAGACAAATATAAATCCAATAAGAAAATATTATTTCCCCAACATACACCTTATTTACTTTATTTGCTCAAAATGTTTTGTTTATATTTACAAACAATGTCTCATTTGACTAAAGGCTCATGATTTGCTGAGGAAACACTGGTCCTGTGAACACAGTCTTAACCACAGTCAGTCCTGGCTAAAAACTAAATGAAACCAACAACATGTTAAAGCAGCTCATAATTGAGAATGCTATTTTCTTCTACCACTTTGAACTGAGGTCCATCTGGAATTTGGCCAGAAGACTGAGATGATCAGAAGGAAAAGTGTAATTAGGGAGACCTTTCATCGACCACAGGGAATCCTCAGACGGCAGAGAGAGGCTGCCAATCAACGTCAGACCCTCATTTACCAAGTTCTCACCATCTGGAAAAAAAATTTAAATTCAAACATTTTTTTCTATTGTTGTTTAACATTTTCAAGTCATCAATCATACATTTCTGAGCGGAGGACGAAGAGCGTCTTGGAGTGTAGAAGATATAGTCCACAGTTGCTCCAACTTCGGAGTGCAGTGTTGTTACTTCAGGGCTGCCAGATCCTGGGAGAAAGTGTTTATAGACCGACTCTAGGTCTAAGGCATGAGTGAGAGTGTGCCTGAAACTGAGACACACATGTTATGACAAGTATATAGAGTGACAATACAATGCAGAAAGAAAATTGTCATTTTTCATTCTCTTTGCATTTCTATCTTAACTCTGTGTTTTTCTAATAATACAGTAGACCACACAGAGACAGAGCAGGTCAATAGCTTTATTACAAAGTGAAAAAGAGAACTGACCTTATATGAAAAGTTGAATTTCCCCAGGAAAAATCTGTCCATGAGAAAAAAAAAATAGATGTCCTTTAACAAACAAACTTTTTCACCATAAATAATTTTTCACTGGTTTACACCCATACCTGGTGTGTTGTCAGTAACACCTGGGATCAGCTGAAGATCCATTGGACGAACACAAGCAGCAGAACAAAACCGCAGCTGTTTCATGAAGTCGTGACTGTAATGCCTTTTGCCTGGATGGATTATTGATCAAAATAACACCTTTACTGGTATATAACCGTTTGAATAGTGGTGTTTTAATCGGATATAGTATAAGGGAAAAAACAAGTAAAAGTCATCATCAATATACCAGCAGAGGGCAATCCAAGCACATGAAAAATAAAAGATACAAGCCTCCTTGAGGAAAGTAAAAATAAGTCTCAATAAAGCCAATGCTGGTTTCCAGATTTGATTAGATTAGGTTCAAGTTCCATCGATCTACAACGTGTCTAGTGACATTTAGCACCAAAAAGCTAAGACATTATTTTACTTAGAATCTAGCAGCAAACGTTATGTGGAAAAATAAGCACTTGAAGACCAATTCAATTTTAGTCCCATAGAACATGAGTCTACTGCTACGTTGGCAGTGGTTAAGCAACTGGACTGGGGTTTGGAGGGAGCTACTAATCTATCAACTGCCTGAGGTCCACTGAGCATGGCACCTTCTCCACTCACAACTCCCTGGGCGCTCAAATCTGCCCACTGTTCACATTGGTGATGGGTTAAATACAGAGGTGATATTTTTTGTGTGCAGTGAATCACAATGTCACAATGACAAGGAGTTTGCTTTCCTTCGTTCCTTTCTGCAACATTGCTAATATACTATTAATGCCTCTGTGGCTGCAAGAGAAAAGTGAGGGCTTATTTATTTGGACATGCTATGTTATTATCATAACTACTGTAAAACATAGGTCATGTCTTTTTTTTGTGTGTGTCTTTACAAAATCTCAAATACAAACCTGACTTTTGATTCTCAAATACATTCCTGGCCGTAGAGTACTGACAATTGTCAGTAATTCCCAGCGAGCTCGGCCACAGGGGAGCAGACAATCTGTGGCAATAAGTTTTATAGGACATGTCCTCTTGACCAGATATCTGTAAGACAGGATCAACACATTACTTTCTCAATGTGACGTCTCAAGGCACTTGAAAAGTCACAGGAATGAATGTAGAACAAGTGTGACATTACCATCCACGCTGGCAGGTGCTGGTAGTATAGGCTTCCTGTGGTGATGAACTGGTACAGAGGCATGTGTGGCACTGAGTTAAAGTCTCCACACAGAACAACATTACAGTGTTCACCCTTGGCCTTAGCTGAAGTGACAACACTGTCGATCTCAGCCAACATCATGGCTAGCTGTGCCAGCTTCACGTCACCTCTTCTAGGGTTGAAGAGCAGGTGGGTGTTGCCCACGCAGAGAAGTGGGCTAGCAGGATTGCTTTCAGACACCTGGGTAACCACAGGACGAAGTAACAACACAATTCCCACGTTGTGTCGATTGAGCATCTCTATATTCGGCCTGACGAACTCCAGAAGTGAGACTGACTCTTCAGTGAAGCAGGAATTTCTGTAGCAGGTAGCACAGCCGTCTGTCTTGGCTCCTGTGCGACACTTGTAGACACAGGTGTAGCCTACAACCAGAAGAAAAAACAAAATGATTGCACTGCTATGAACGATTCTTTTCTATTAATCAGTGTCGGCTGTCCTACCCATCTGGCATAGGACAGGGTACAGATGTTCCTGATAGTGGTTTTCCTGAACTTCTTGGAGGCAAAGAATCTTCAATGAGGAAGGAAAAAATATCTAAAAACTTATTTATATCATGAAAATAAATAGAAATGAATTATTGCCTAAATAGCAACAAGAACAAATCATTCCTAATGGCTCACATCTGGATTCCATTTAACTATTTCATCCAGCAGCACTTTGCAGCGGTAGTTCCAGTCCAGCACCTCCAGAGGACAGTGCACGTACAGATCCTCATGGGTCTCCAGCAAATCCTGAGCCAGGATGTTGTAGGACATAACAGTGAAGTCCATAGTAGTTTTTGAGAACGGAAAGGGGATCAGGTCAGGCTCATCCAGTGGTACACTCTGCCATACTCTCCACATTACTGTAGGAAAACAAACACCAACTTAACAACAAAACTTGTTAAATATCATGTCATAATAATAACATTTACATGTGACAGACTCTAAATTAAAACCTGATTAGGTTTCAGGTTCTGGCCACTGTTAGACTCCTACCTTCAAATGGCTCTGTGGACTGTAGAGATGGGTAGTAACTCCCTGCAGGAAACTGCCACAGCGGGCATTCAACTTCTTCTGCCAACCCTACTCCTGCAGGGAAGTGCCAGTTTGTCTGTTTATTGTGTTGCTGACCAGGTGTGGTATGATTCTGGCCGCTAGAACTTGAAGTAGGAAATACCAGTTGAGAACTGTTCACATCAATCTGCTCTTTATCGCTCTCAGAACTTGGCCAGTATTCATCCCAACACTCAGTCACTTCCACAGCTGCGCTAGCAGACGATTCTTCCTCTTGTTTTTCTTCTCGACACATGGCCATTTGGGTTTTGTCTCCATCTAAAAGTACGGTATCCTCTACAGCTTGGGTTTGAAGTCCCAAACAAATACTTTCCTCTGTATCCACATCTTCCTGCGGGCCGGTGAGCTGTAATCCCAGTGCTTGTTCTTGGCCGATGCCCTCAGATTGAACACAGGTTGAATCTCCATTTCCAGACTCACCAAAATCATCCGGTACAAGAACTTCCGGTTTCAGCGCATCTCTCATCACAGAACCATTCTGCGCGTCTTTGTTTTTCTCCATTTCAACGCTGCAATATTTTTCTGCACTTTGATCAATCATCCTTTCTTTCGTTTCTCCCACCTCCGCAATGACTGCACTGAGTCTCTGATCCAATATAGTTGTCTGACAGTGTGCAAATGTCCTGACAGTATCAGCATCCCACTGTGCTGTGCCATGAACCTCTGCAGGAGGGAGACCCTTCTGTAGGGTTTCTACAAAACAAAATGGACATCACAGACAAAGAAGAATGGGCTGAAACCTTCCCGCATCAGGTACAGACAAATACAATAAAAATACATTTAAAAACCTAGATTACTAATAATTAAAATGATATAATTGAGAACAATTAAGATTTATAAAACTCTTAAAAAATGTTAAGTTATTAATTTACACTCAGAAAAGGTCTTATCTAAATGATATTTGACCTGGGGCCAAACCTGGCTTGCAGTGTTTTTATATTTGGTTCACAAGTTCCTATCAAATGTCTACGTTAAGTTAGCCCAGAGCAGACGGGGGCAAACTGCGACACATGGGCCAGGTGGGGTCTGTTTGGCATTTAACTTTGCCATAATTGTCTAAAATATACTATTCATTTATATTATTATTATACTTCTGCCTTTTCCCTACAACATCAGCATTTCCCCAACAGATGACATAGAAAAGCTAAAAACATCAGCATTTTGAGCATTTATTCTGGGTACTTTTAGGAAAAGGAAAGCAAACTCCTTG
Organism: Paraplagusia blochii; assembly: GCA_016785265.1. Taxonomy (NCBI): domain Eukaryota; kingdom Metazoa; phylum Chordata; class Actinopteri; order Pleuronectiformes; family Cynoglossidae; genus Paraplagusia; species Paraplagusia blochii. The sequence goes on along the minus strand of JAFBJS010000302.1, from coordinate 184,794 downwards.
TCATTGTGTCATTGTGATCCACACCACTACACACAAAGAAACATCACTTCTGTATTTAACCCATCACCAAAGTGAACAGTGGGCAGCTTTGAGTGCCCAAGGAGCTGTGAGTGGATACAGTGCCATGCTCAGTGGACCTTAGTCATAATCTAGCAATTTTACTTGTACCCTCCAGAACCACCACTGTCCCAAATGTACCCATATTTAACACAGTTCACACAAATACTAAATCTCTCTGCTCCTAACTCAACATGTCAAACTTAAGTACCCATTGTAACCTGAGGTTGAAAGCATTTGCCCACACCTGAGATAGAGCCTAACTAGTGGCAGAATTTCCAGTATATAAATTTCATGGCCTGTAAAGGGCTACAGATAAAGAGCATTTGGTTGTTCCAGATGAAAAAAAAATTCAGATGAAAAAAAAAAACTGTATATATAGCAGAGAAAACATGAACAATTACCATATATTTGTGAATCTATAATAAGTCTCTCCATATTCACTGTGCTAATACAATAAAAAACATTATGTAATTTTTACATTTTGATGTACTTCAGTAAAACATGGTTCAATACTTTAGTAAAAACTAACACATACTCAGCCAGTACTCAAGTTTAGAAACAGATGGTGAAATCTGTACAGCAGCAAAACATGACCACGTGGTGACGAGCTTGACGTCACGGCAGCGTTAATATCAGGTGCAGACGAACACATGGAGGTCTGAGCCAAAGTTAGCCTCGCAAACAACATGGTGTGCACTGATTTATTACGACGCAATGCCGAAATAACGCAGAAAACCACATTACGCCAGTTGCAAGTAAAAAGAAAAAAACAAATAAAAATGAGAATCCACACTGTTATGACAACCTGCATCACTGTCTGCCGCAAACTACGACTAAACTTTAGCTGCCGTTAGCTGACCGGGTAGTTTTCCATAGAGAGAAATGCATCCGTTAACACAACATGGGGTTGTCCCCGTGGAACAGTTAAAATGAAGAAACCACACGAGGTTTTACCTGAGCGTCGAGCCGCAGTAAGGTACCGCGAAAGAGGGTAAAGTGCATAAAATAACAGGCTGCCAATCATGGTTCCCCACCTGCACCACGCATGCGCGAACTGTGCGGGTGGGGGACGGAGGGGAGTCGTGTACAGAATGGAGTAGTCGGGTTCAGAAACCTGTAAGCTATTTTATTATTATTCACGGTGACTGTTAACCAGTGTTTATATAGTATTCAGTTTATTCACGGTAATGTACGTTTTAAAATACAAATATAATTAAGAAAAGTTACTGTATTCACTTATCTGAATGTGTTTTTTACCCATATTTTTAGCTTAAAAGTCCCTCAACCAACCGTATCAATGCGTTAAATAGTACCAATATTAAATACATGTAGAATTATCAATGATTTATTAATAATATCATGAGCCATGGTGTATGGTTTAGAGACGCTGGGGAAAACTGGAGGCAGAGCTTGGTGTGGCAGAGTTAACGATGCTGAGATTCTCTTTTGGAGAGAAAAGGATGGACAGGATTAGGAATGAGGTGATAAGAGGGACAACACAGATAGGACGGTTAGGAGAAAAAACTAGAGAAGCCAGAAAAAAAAGGTACAAGCTGAAAGGAAAAAAAAAGATTAATAACATCTGCAAATGATTAAGATTAATAAGATTAAATTCCTTTTTTTGTCATTGTGACGTGATTCACACCACAGCGCACAACGAAATGTCCTCTGCATTTAACCCATCATCAAAGTGAGCAGTGGGCAGTTTTTGAGCGCCCAGGGAGCACTGTGTGGGGACGATACCATGCTCAGTGCACCTCAGCAGTAACTTGGCGGTAGGGGTGATAAACAATGATAAACAAAAAATACATTACTTTTGGATTATTTCTGTGACAGTTCACTCTAGCTTGCACTCCCATTTCTTTTAAGTGCTGTGTAGCAGCTACAATGAAGCATTAATTGTTAATGTCACTACACAAGCCACATGACCAGAGGGGTAGGATTTCCTTCTACACTCCACATTCCACATCTCTAGCATTATCACCTGCAAAGTAACTGACAACAATGTCGGCGATATCTTTTGAGTCCCTTTGCCTAAAAGATGATGAATGTCCATCTCCAACAGACGCCCAAAGCATGGAGGACATCTACGACACAGACTTGGAGTCAGATGGTTGGTTGCCCAATATTCTCTTTTGTGGGTTTCTTATACAGCTCTGTTCTTAAGTAATTATCAAGCACACATAGCTTGTACTATACGTTTTTTTATTGAAATTTTGCATTAATGCATTTGGAGGACACTTTTATCCAAAGTTGCAGGCTTGGACAAGCTCAGGACTTTTTGGTCTCTCGGTAGATAGACAGTAGGTAAGAGGACAACAAGTTTGGGTTGTAGAGTAGTCCAAGTAAAAGCCCTGAGTTTACAGAAGACAACATGTGACCTTGACTCAAGATTCAAGATGTCTTTTCTGGTCCCATGTGTACATTCCTGGACAGTGAAATGAATGATAATCAATGATAAAAATATTCCCAAATAGAGTTAAACAAGATAAAATAAAATAAATATGAAGCCTAGAAATCAAATCAATAAATGGAAATGTTACATACATTTTATAGAAAACTGTACTTGTCGCCATATATAATAATGTTGGCATATTGAAACTTAGTAAAGCTGCATTAAAATAATTTGTTGTGCTCAAAGATTTGGCTGAAGACAGGGTATTCTCCAGTAATATCTTATATGAGGATTGGTCCCCACAGACGTCATAATCATTTACTTTCAGAAAAAGAGGAGATCATCAGGGAACCATCCACAGCTGATGTGTACCTGCAGGCTTGTAAACTTGCAGGTGTGGTGCCAGTCTCCATGTTTTTACAAAATCTTGACGCTTCAACTCTTACACTCACCCATCATGGGCTGGGACCAATGGGATGCAAGGCTCTTGCTGTTGCTTTGTTGGTAAGTGTTGAAATTCTGCTTATCATGTATCTGTCACTTTTTTTGTTGAAAATTTATTAATAAATGAACATTGTGAATAGCATGACATGAATATCAAAACCCTGGAACTGGCAAACAACCACATTCAAGCTGAAGGAGCCAAGTACCTCGTGGAAATGTTGAGAACAAATTTAACTATACACCATCTGGTATGTAGATCCTCCAAACCTCCGGTAGAGGGCACACATAGCCTTTGAGCGTGTGAGAAGATTGAATTGGTACTTCCTCACAGACATTTGCTTGATTTTCAGGATTTGTCAAACAACTGTCTGCTGTCTGCAGGAGCAGAGCATGTGGCTAAATTGTTGCTCGAAAACATTTCTATAAAATCGTTAAAACTTTCTGGTAATTAAAGTTCACAATATAAACTCCTTTTAAGTACAAATTGAAAACCATTAGAGTGATTTCATTATTTGTGATGATTTCTGTCCAATCTCCTTTTACAAAATCCCATGGTTGTATTAGGGAATGTATTTACTGATGAAGATGCAAAATATTTCTCAGATTCATTGTCCGTAAGTAGTATTTGATTTAAATTTCCACTAGTTAAAATGTACATGTAATGATATGATATGTATACTTATTTAAACTTTTGTATTTATCTCAAGAGCAATTTCAAAATAAAAGAACTTGACCTAAGCCACAATGAATTCTGTGGAAAAGGAGGAGAATATATAGGACAAATGTTAGGTAAAGTACAAATAATAAATATAAAAAATAATTTTTTATTAATGTAAAAATCATGAATCAAATCAACTTAATTATCTATCCTTATAGCAAACAATGAGGCTCTGGAGGTTATGGACTTAAGCTGGAATCAGTTGAGAATGAAAGGAGCCGTAGCCCTGAGTGCAGGACTCAAGGTATTGCTAAACAAGAAAAATATTTATTTACCAATTTTACTCAGAATACTTGAGCACTTGCACTCATTATTAGGTGAATACAACGTTAAAGCACCTTGACCTGTCATGGAATGGTTTTGGGAATGAGGGTGCTCTAGCCATGGGAGAGTCCCTAAAATTTAACAACACCCTGGTTTACCTGAACCTGAACAATAACCGTATCACCAATGAGGGGGTCACCATGCTCTGCAGAGGTCTTGAATTCAATGACACACTGCGTGTTTTACTGGTAGGTGAACAGAACTCACCCATTAAACGCACACTGTACCAAATTTATCCTTTCTTCTTCTTTCTTTTTCTCCTCTTTATTCTCAACTCTCACTCCAGAGACCTTTCTCCAGCTGTTCCATCCTGTCTGTACTCTATTCTTCACCTCTCTTCCACAGTCTCCACTGCTCTGAACAGTTGAGCCCAAGTATCTTAACTCCTCCACCTTTACCACCTCGGATCCTTGCAACCTCACCACTCCACTGTTCTCCTTTTCATTTACCCACATATACTCTGTCTTGCTATGACTGACCTTCATTCATCTTCTCTCCAGTGCAAACCTCCACCTCTCTAGGTTCTCTTCTAGCTGTTGCCTGCTCTCACTGCAGATCATAATGTCATCTGCAAACATCATCGTCCATGGAGACTCCTGTCTGACCTCATCTGTCAATCTGTCCATCACCAGAGCAAACAAAAAGGGGCTCAGGGCTGAACCTTGATGAAGTCCCACCTCCACCTTAAAGTCCTTTGTCCTTCCAACAGCACACCTCACCACCGTTGTGCTGTTCTCATACATATCTTGCACCAGTCTAACATATTTCTCTGCCACTCCTGACTTCCTAATACAAAAACACAATTCCTCCATTGGCACTCTGTCATAGGCCTCTTCTAAATCTACAAAAACACAATGGAGCTTCAAATGTATCTGCACACAATAAATTCTTCTTTTCTTTTTATCCTGCTGTAGCTGGCATACAACTCTATAACTGTGGAGGGAGCACTCGCTTTGGTAAAAATGGTGAAGAACACACCTAAAACTGCACTGGAGGAGATAAACCTGTGTGTGAGTGACAAAATTATTGATCAAGGTTTCACTTAAACAGATGGACACTTTAAACACAACTCATTTTAAAATACCTGAAATGCACTTTACTCAAGGTTTTGAATTGAATTGTCAAAACAATCAGATGTTGCAACAGTAATGGAAAAAGCACAGGCACGACCTACAGTCATGGAAAAAATGATTAGACCACTCTTTCTTTAATTTCTTGTCCATTTAAAAGTCTGCTTCCACTTAATCTACATTAATCTGGACAAATATAATAACAGGTGTTCTACTGGTCTAGTGTGTCTTGTTGTGTATGGATGCTTGTGATGTAGTTGGCTAGGTGTGTGTGTGTGTGTGTGTGTGTCCTACATCACTAGCAATAACATTGTACTGACAAATACAGTGCTTTTAGTCATTGCATGGTTTTGTGTTCATTGTTTCCCGCAGGTGATAAACCTTTAGTGGAACAAGACATTAAGATGAACAAGGAATTGAAGAAAACAGCAGAGTGGTCTAATCATTTTTTCCATGTCTGTAGGTCTAATGGGAACCACAATAAATGCAAAATAGCAAATATTTCACATGTGCTATTAAATCTGGTTTGTGTTCAACACCTTTGTGGCAACCAAAGGATTTAAAGAGCACTTTTTCCCCAATATCACTCAAACAGAATGTTCTGGTAAATGAGAACTTTGTGCAACTGTTGGAGTCGACATGCCAGGAGCATCCTGGGCTGGATGTACAGTATGGTGGAGTTGGCGGATTTATTGCAAAAAAGCCACCAAAGCGTGTTGATCCAATGAAAGTCATTCAGGTAAGTCATTCCCTCAAAATGTAGTTTCACATTTACACATGTTGTTAGAAAGGATTGTTTTCGCCTCTTTTCTCCATGAGAGGAAATAGCATTGTGTTTCCCTATGTAGATTCTAAGCACAGTGTTGATTTTTTTTTGAAGGATTACCTGGACTCACACAAGCTGCGACTTTGGGATTTCTTTCGGAACATTGACAAAGACGGCACAATGCGCGTCCCTGTTGCTGACTTCAGAAAAGCAGTGCAGGTCTAATAACTAATAAACCCTGGTCCTATTGCTGATCTGAAAAGACTCTGACACTCTTTTTGTTTCTTTGTTGTGTAAACAAATGGTAGAACTCAAGCATTCCTCTGGACCGATATCAGATTGAAGAGCTTATACAGAGACTTGACCGTGACAGGACAGGGATGGTTGACTACAGGTGAGTCTCTACAAAGTATAGGGTTTCTACACTGCCTGAAAAAAAAGTCACCAACAAAAAAAAGGGTCATCCACTCTAATATTTTGTTGGACCGCCTTTGGCTTTTATTACAGCATGCATTCTCTGTGGCATTGTTTTGATAAGCTTCTGCAATGTCACACGATTTATTTCAGCCAGTCTTGCATTCATTTTGCACCAAGATCTTGCATTAATGATGGTAGAGTCACCAGTAGACTCCAGCACATCCCAAAGATTCTCAATGGGGTTAAGGTCTGGACTCTGTGGTGGCCGATCCATCTCCTGCTCCCTGAACCAGTCAATTTGAGCCTAGTGAATCCTGGTATTGTCATCTTGGAATATGCCCGTGCCATCAGGGAAGAAAAAATCCATTGATGGAATAACCTGGTCATTCAGTATATTCAGGTAGTCAGCTGACCTCATTCTTTGAGCACATACTGTTGCTGAACCTAGAACCTAGAACCTAAATCCAGGTGGTGACTTTTTTATGGCCAGGCCATGTGTAGAGATAGATAATAAAGATAATTATAACTATGTGTGTTTTAGCAATGAGCCCGGACACATACAGAGCTTTAGAGTGCTATCATGATAATAAGTGAAGAGGGTGTTGTAAATGAATATTCGTGGAATCGTCTGCATGTGGTACAAATATTGTAAAATACTACGTGCTTCACAAAGTAAGTATTTACATGTTTCAGGGGATTGGCAGATACAAGGAAACAGATGATGAGGGACCATCGCCGTCAATTGAGGAAGGTTGAATCCCGTCAGAAAAAAGAAAAGCAAAAAAGCGACCGGATCCTCAAGACTTTCCAGAAAGCGGTAGAAGCTGTAACACCTCATGGCTCCATGGTCATTTCTCCTGGCGCTCCAAAAGATGACTCGAGCGGTCCTCGCCAGTTTTCCGCCACTCCTCTCAGCTCATGGCACCACATTGTCATGTCCAACAGCAGTCGTTATTCAGTCACTAACCTCAGCAATGAGCATGGTCACACGAGCTCACTAGCAATGCGCTCCTACTCTCAGCCCAACCTGCTAGATGAATCTCCTCGATCTGCCCCAGGAAAGTCCATCTCTGCTCAGGGTATAAGGTCTGACCCAGAGATGAGCCACAGCAAGCTTAGCCCTACCACGGATCACTTGACACAATCTAGGCCTGCTCTCAATGCCAAGCAGACTGAAATAAAAGCCAAGCCCAAAAAAGTTAGGAAAAAGAAGGGAAAGAAACAAGAACTGAGCTCAAACAACCCGAAAAAAACTGCTAAGTGACAATGGAACCTTTTTTCCTAAAAAGAATGTTGTTACTTATTAAAATATAATGAACAATGGTAACATTATTTATTGTAATTTATTGTTCTTATATGACTACTAACAATTTAAAGAGCTGAAAAGGTACCATTGTGCAGAAGACTCCATTAACCATTAACTAGTAACCAGTACATCACTGGGTCATACTGAACATGGAGTCTATCAACTATTCACATTTACCAAAGATGTCATTGCAACACATGCAACACACACACAAAATTTCTTGAAATATAATATTGGACTTTGACAACCTCTTTAAGTTCACACAATGTGTAGGGTGTTGTGCAATATCGTAACGTTATTTGTGAACGTCTTGAATCATCATGAAAAACTGTCCAGAAAACACGATTAACAGCCAAACATCCGTCTTCCATTTCACACGAAAACACAACTGAGCTGTAAAGGTTGTTTGACAAAGATAACATTACGCATTAAAAATCTGACTGTGTTGTCTTGGCTAACACTGCTGTGAACAGAGACAGGTGTTATGTGCCGCCCATTGTTGAATGTATGGTATATAAACTCCTAAATTCTAAGCAGCCTCACTCAGAAGCATTTCACCACAATGATTGGCACTCTGTGCGTCTTTGCATTGCTGGGCTCCACAGTGGCCTCAGGGGTAAGTAGGACACTGGTTATTTTTATCATGTTACCCACAATAAAGGCATATGAAATGATATACAAACATCACCATTTTGCCTAGCAGGTCGACTTGTGGAGTCGGAGAGGTATGAGAAATGGCACCAGTGACGGAAATGGGGACAGTTGTACTTGTGATGCCTTTTTGCCAGGTGCTACTTTTCCCATCAGTGATCTGGTTGTGGTAGAACGTTGGTCAGAGGAGACCTTGCGCATACTACAACTGGAAATGGGAAAGGTATTCTGCAATACTCCGTGCAGCAAATGTAGACATTTTACTTACCTGAAAAGTAACAATTCTTTTCCCCTTTCTTTTAAATTTCAGATAGAAGATTATGAGATAAAGATCACTGCTTATGCTGAAAAAATTGTAAGTTTGACAGCAGTAATTGTGACAATGGAGAAGAGCCCTGATGACTACAGCTCTGCCGACTTTGAAGAGGTGAAGGTCGAAATTAAACAAGTGGAAGCTCTGATTAAAGAGCTGCAGCTTTCAATGAACAGCTCCATCACTCTCTTCGAGTCTCTACACGTAGAAGTAAGTACAGTGCTTGCCAGAAATTGATTATCGTCGGAAAATTTCTTAAAACTATTGTTGTCTGTCAGATCACAGCTGTAGAGGTGACCCTGACGCATCTGGAACAAACTTATGACAAGAATCTGGTGCTGGAGACACGTCGAGAATACATCAAAGTGCAGCTGGAGTTGGAGGAATGCGAAAGACGGCACCAAGAAATTTTCAACCCCAACATTGGTAAGCTGTGCAGCAGATGGTGGCACAACTTTTTATTGCAGTCTCTAGTACTACTGGACCGATTGTTCTTTCTTTGTCTTTGCAGGGTCTTGTGCTCACACTGGTATCATCAAGGTTAGCAAGCCCATTGTAAGCCAGTTCAACCGCCATCTTTCCAATGGGTACATCTATGGAGGCTGGGGGAAAGATTCGAAGCCTATTCCAGATAGAGAGTCAATGTACTGGTACTCAGGTTATACCAGTCCCTCCATTGTTGACATTTACCTGTTCACCAACTATAAGAATCTTGTTCTTAGAACACATTTCCTGCATCAAGGCTTGAAAAGTGGTTGGTCAGGTTCAGGAAACAATTATATTATACGAGACAACACCTTGTACTATCAGATCAGCAGTCCATTTGGAGTGGCCAAACTAAATCTCACTGCCATGACATACGAGTCAAGAGTGATTCCAAAGGCAAGCAGCAGCTTTTCCTATTCTTTCTATCCCAATCAGTTCTTCGACTTTGCCGGTGATGAGACTGGTCTGTGGGTGACCTATGGTACAGTGGAATCTGGAGGTAGAATAGTCATTGCAAAGATAAATGAAGCATCTTTTGGGATTGAGGAGGAATGGCAGACTAGCATTTACAAACCAGCAGTGAGCAACACATTTATGGTGTGCGGCGTTTTGTATGCAGTCAGGTCTCTTGATATCAAAAGTGAAGAAATCTTTTACAAGTACGACACTAAGACTAAAGAAGAGAGTTATATCCATGTGCCCTTTGATAAGTTCCAGGATAAGTACTCTTATCTGGACTATAATCCCACTGACCAAAAGCTCTACATGTATAGTAATGGCTACTATGTTAACTATCATCTGTGGTTTAACCACACATCTGAAGCTACAGTGGTACCACCGCTGGCTGAGGCTGTCGCCACTTCTGTGATGGCTTGATATTAATTTCCAATAACTAATTAAAAAAAAAGAATGTTTTTCTCTCTATTTACTTCCTGATCTGTACTGTATTACATACTCTTTCTTACTCTTACCTTCCATGAATAAATCATTATGAGCATCACAAAAGTGTCAAACAATTTTTTTTTTTTTTTTTACAAATAATCTATAGACAGTACAATGTCGGTGTAGGTGTGGTGGCTTTAAAAGTGTACTTTTGCTATTTATTCAGAGGATGTCCTGATTTTCAATTTAAAACAAGGTCTCCAGACAAATTTATTAAACAGTGTTAAAGTAAACACAAGACATTCTGCGAAAAACACAGGAAGAAAAACACATGAGTTTGAATAAAAGTCCGTAGTAATGTGTTTGTTCAAAGCAATGCCAGTCTGATCCCTGTTTTATCCACCAATAGGAATAAATATTACTTACTAGTTACAAAACTGTTTCAAAGAAAATACTTGCATTCAAACTGAACTTGTTCAAATCAGATTCCTAGATAGATAGATAAATAGATAGAACTGTTATGCTCTGATGTCATGGAAACACGGTTGGACCCAAGTGCAGCCCAGGAAGGCTTTTCTTCAGTTTTAAAAGTTTAATTAAAGTAAAACAACGAAAGTTACATGAGCTAACATTGGCTCTTCAACAAGTATACATGATGATAACGGTCTCATCAAGGCTCATCATCAGGCAGTTGGTGGCCTAGTGAAAGAAGAAGAAAGAAATGTCTTTTTTTGTTTTTGTGACACAGTGCACAACGGAATTTGGCCTATGCATTTAACCCATCATCAAAATGAGCAGTGGGCAGCTAATGAGCGCCCGGGGAGCTGTGAGTGGGGACGGTGCCATGCTCAGCGGACCTCAGTGGTAAATTGGTGGTAGGGGGATTCAAACCGGGGACCTTGCAGACCCAAGTCCGCTTCCTTGGAAGCAGACATGGGTCCCCAGTTCGAATCCCCCAACTGCCAAGTAACCGCTGAGGTGCCCCCGAGCATGGTATTGTCCCCACACTCTGGTGCTCGAAAAGCTGCCCACTGTTCACTTTGGTGATGGGTTAAATTCTGAGGTGATATTTCGTTGTGTGCGGTGGTGTGAATCACAATGTCACAATGACAAAAAAAGAAATTTAATCTAATCTTAATCACATAAACTCTAACTATCAAAATCGGTCTCATTATTAAGTGGAGTGGTACTTCCCGTATTACATATAGATTACAATCAACAGCATTAATAACAATTTTGGTCTCTGAAGGATTTTAGGATTTCTTGGCAAATTGGGAGGCTTCATTGAACAAAGTAACAACACGGACAAACACTGTTTGCAAAAATAGATGAATGTTTAAACAACACTATCGCGTTAATGACAGCAGTTGGTGCATGAACGGTGTATGTATTGTTGCGTCTTAGCTACCAAACAAGCAACTGAGCCCTGGTGCGCGTTATCGTACGCGGAAGTGAAAGGAGAAATGCAAGGAAGTAAGAAGGGGCAGTAGTGGGAATCACCAGTGGCATCTGTGAACTCACAGATGTGTGAAGAGGATGTGTGTGCACAGACAGAGTGATTCAACCAGGTGTAAAAAACTGGTTGAATCACTCATTTCTCTTCTGGGAAGAGAAATGTAACGTGTGGTTGGCTCAAGACGAAAGGATTGTTTCCTGAATCCCAATACTTGATAACAGTCAAACTTCACTAAATACTGACAGTGATACAGAGAAAAAAGAGGTTGGAGAGGATAGCGCATTCAACCGTCTGTCTACAGAAGAAGCACAGAAACAACGCATGTAGAATAAACCCTCGAAGTGTTCACAATGAGCACAATCAAACCTAGAAAATTATCTTATTGCAAAACTAACATACCCATATACCAGCCTTACTGCAGTGGTTTATCTGCTCGTAGTTTACACTAAGAGGGGACGTTCATTCATTCAGTTGGGTTCTGAGAGTCTTCTTGGTGCGAAGGTAGGAGACAGGAGGAAAAGTCTCTGGGCGTTGTGCTGGTTCACATGATCAAGTGTAGAAGGAGCCCTGTTGGTTCTACCTTCGCAATAACTGCAAAATAAAGAACGATTCTACTAATGTGTGTGGGCAATGGTAGATAGATAGTAGTTAGTTTATTTCTGGAGATTTCCTCTTCACATTAGGTGTCCCACGCAGAGACAGAGACAGAGAGGAAAAAAATTGGGGTGAACCCCCCAATTTAGGGGTTACAAAGGTCACTGTGCGTGGCATCACTGTTTTTACCATAAGCAGTGAAATTGTGGGATTAAGAGTTCCTAAGCAGAGTCATTGTTATACCTACACCTCAAAATCTGCAACCTTTTGGACAAAGCCTCTTTGTAACTACCATGTCAGCACTGCTTGGTGTTTTAACAAACAAACAAAGCATGAAAGGTGCATATAGGACTGCTTGGTGGACCCTTAACTAGTGAACTAGTAACAGTTTGGACAATAAGAAATGGCATATATACATACATACATATATATATATATATATATATATATATATA